>CM024683.1:21422583-21720608 GCA_014182735.1 Corymbia maculata | reverse complement strand
GCTTTGGCGTTCCGACTTCCCAGAGAGACATCCCGTGGAGGCCGGAATGCCGAGCGATCACCAGCCAAGTGACCCCGTAAAAGAGAGAAGACAGATCTTCAGAGGGGGAAGAACTCGAGCGTGTGGGGAGAGGCGCAGACCAAGCCCCGCCGCCACGTCCGAGCCGCTCGCCGGCCCGACGCCACCACCGCCAACCACCCCCCGTCGTCGCCGGCGTCCAAAGTCGTTTCCGACCCACGACGACCCCGCTACTCACGTATCTCGGCCTAACCGCGTGTCCGAGCGCCATCGCCCTCGCCGCCGCCAGTCGCCGCTCCCCGCTTCGCCCAGTAGTTGCCTCCACTTCGCCTAGCCGTTGCCCCCGCTTCGCCCACCGTCACCCTTGCTCCGCCTACCGTCCGTCGTTTTGCCGGCTGGTCTCTCGATGGTCGCCACCGCTCGCCGTGGCGGAAGTGCTTTCGCCCATCCCCTTTCAAAGGCCGCGGAGGAGCCGCAATAGAGAGAGGCACACGGAGTCGGGTCATGCATGGACCCTGGCCGACCCGCTAG
Organism: Corymbia maculata; assembly: GCA_014182735.1. Taxonomy (NCBI): domain Eukaryota; kingdom Viridiplantae; phylum Streptophyta; class Magnoliopsida; order Myrtales; family Myrtaceae; genus Corymbia; species Corymbia maculata. The sequence goes on along the minus strand of CM024683.1, from coordinate 21,720,059 downwards.
GGTTTGTTTTTTGTGGGCTATGGGGCCGAAGCACTCCTCGCGGGCCAACGACCAAATGCCCCATAGCGAGGGCCCTATGCCCCGAGCCTCACGCCGGCCGAGCGACCCGGCCCGATCGAATGACTCGACCCGGTCGGCAACCACCTTGATGACACGACCCAAGTCCCGCGCTTATTATAATATATTATTATTTTTAATTATAAAAGTATTTTAAAAATAAAAATATATATATATTTTCCGAAAATCCGAAAATAGTTTATAATTTCCAAAATATCGAAAATCAAAAATATTTTATATTTCACATTTTCTAGAAAAAACCAGAAAAACAAGAAATATTTTATATTTTCAAAAAAAAATTAGAAAAAGCCGTAAAAATACTTTTTTTCACAAATGCATGAAAAATCCTTAAAAATTCAAAAATATTAAACCCGAGGGTTTAAACAAGATTAGGTACCTAAGGGCACTAATAATTAACTAGTGTAATCAAGTCTCCGATCCTAGTTTCTTTGGTTGCGTAGGAGTAAAATATTTCTCCCATATTTTACTGGGGTTTCTAATCGACCCACCCTAAACTGATTAGTGGCGACTTCTTTTTAAATGAAATTGAATTGCAGGTTAAAAACTCAAATCTTAAGTCGTGAATTGGTGGGCTTGGGAGAGCCCTGGCTAAAGCCCTGAGAAAGGCTTTCAGCCGCGCCATTAGCCTCCCCCTGGGGCACGAGAGGGAGGTCACGATAGCTTGGCGACTTCGCTAGGGACAATTTTTTCGTGGACTTAAGCCATTTTGTCTTGTTTAAATATTTTCCTAACTTGGGTATTCTTTTTGTGTAGGTATACCAATTTTGTTGCAATAAATTTTTGTGTATAAATTATTGTGCATGCCTTAAATGTTTTAGCACTACATTGTAGCACACACAACCCTACGCCAGACCTGGGCCACCATAAAATATTCTAGGATGGTGTTAAGAAAGATACCGCCTTGAACGCGAGATTGTGATGTAGAGACCGCCTTTCTTTTCCCCGAAATTTTAGATAGAGCCGAGGTTGAGAGAATTTGACACGAACGCAAGACTGCGACGGTCATATTACCTCTTAACCTCATTATACCTTTCTAGTTAGAAATCGAACCACACGTATCATCCGCATGTTTATGTGCTTATTATGATCTTTGAATGTGAGGTAATTTCTTAACCCTTTTTATTTGGTTATTTATTTACGTTTCTGAACCCATGGCAACTCAAGTCAGTCATTTAGGTCGCTTATTTTATTTGCGATGGGTAGACACGATGTCTAGTTCATTCCTGCTCCCAAGAAAGAGCTCCTCTATTGGTGGAACCAATTAGATCAACCCAATCAAAAAAATGTTGAAGATTGAATCAGCCATCTCCTCCCACTGTTCCAGAGTAGTATCCATTCCGGCATCATGCAAGTGATCCCCCAATTCTAGTGTCCTGAGACCTCCACTTTCATACTTGGCAAATCCAAGCTTTCCTTAACTCTGGACAAATACATCATTACCATAAGAATGCCTCTAGGAAATGAGCTTGTGTCAACCCGGTAATTTGGCTAGCTCGATTTTATAAAAAAATTGTGACTTCTTTGGTAAGAAGGGTTTTTAAGGCTAGTTGGGATGCTTGCCCACTATCGTTTTTAGTTGAATTTTTTGAAAAAAAAACCCATGGCAAAAAAGAAAAAAAAGAAAAGCAAAATTTTTCTCCTGGCCTTCTTTGGGTTCATCGTCATTCCACATCAAAAAAATGCTATAAATCCTTCAATTATATGGGTTGTCAATCAAATTTGTGCCAGGTTGAATTTTGTAAACATGGTTTTGTTAGAAACATTCATGTCCCTCAATCGTTTCAAAGAAAACAAAGAAAAATCATGATGGCTGCCCCAGAAATTTTACAAATGCAATCTTTTCTCATATCAAAGTATTCGGGCATTAAGAATTTCAAAGCACCCACTGCAAAGGTTTCAAATTTTAGAAAAGTATGCCCTCAATAGGATAAGCTCTTGTTGGTTTAATTTCCTAAGCGAACCTTGTTCCCAAAGCATTCCTATAGTGTGCTAATTTGTTTAGAGAGGGAGAAGCTTGCTTTGCACTAAAATATCACAACCCGATCCCACTACTTGGTCTTGCCAAGATCACCTCGTATTATCCCTATAGGGTAGCTTGTTAGTACAGGGCCTTCTAGGAGATCCTTCCACTACTCAAGCCCAGTCTGTCCCCAGTCCTTTTTTGAGCCAAGACTACTCAGAAGAAAGTCGCATCATTGGGATGCATGGAGAAAATGCCACGCTGAAAAGGTCATCGTGCCCAGGAGACTAAGAGGACAAGAGAAGGCTCATCATGCCTTTATACTCTGCATTCTAATCACCGGGTCCTTGGCAACCTGCAATCGGTAGTCCCAAATGTGATTGACAAGCCAGCCTAACAAGAGCATTTCGAACAGAGTTAGGAATGAGCTGGATGTGTGTCTCTGGGCTAGTCCCAAAAAGCAAAAAGCATTTGCGAGACCAAGGCTCCTCATCGCATATAAAATGGCGGTCATATCCCCCAATTTTTGTATTTAGGAAATTTCATTTCTAGTGCCAATGTTTAGGGACTTTCATTTAATATCTAGTAGTTCAATTCTATCATTTCAATTCCAATTTTAGATGATTAGGAATGTCTTGTCCTTGTAATCCTCTGTTGATAAATAAAAACAACTGGAACATTGCCATGGGTCAATCTTCATTTATCTTGTGCTCACGCATGCCTTTTTTGCGATAACAAGTGATCGTGAATTGCCAACCACCAGCTATCCATGCATGGCCATATGCAATTGTGACCAATCGGGGTGATGTGCAAAATGGCCTTACTAATATTGAAGATGATGTGGGACAAATCCCCATTGTCCTTCAACAACTCTTGAGGCAAATGGAGTCTGCTCAAACTAGGCCCAATCTCGTGACCACCCTATCACGGGAGAAAACACTTGTGACACTTGCAGACATGCCAAAAGTTGACCAACAGAACAGACATTTTGCAAGGATCATGAATAAAGCTAAGTGAATTACGGGATCAATACCCCATTGATCTGTCCAGCTACGCCACCGTCAAAATCCCAGAGGAGTTTAAGGTGCCTGAATGCGAGGCGTTCGCCATTGCTTCTCACCCATAAAGCTACCTGCAAGCTTACATACAATCTAATCTAATTGGCCCCACCCTGAGATGGTACATCGTGAGGAAAATCACTCTTCTCAAGACTTGGGAGGAATTGACTGATATTTTCCTTAAAGAATACGACCTTGACGTCAACATCACCCCACCTCACAAAGAACTTGTAAGCAAGGAAATAATGAGGAAAAAGTCTGTCATGGCATGTACTATAGTAGAAAGAGACTTGATTGCCCAGGATGGCCTAGAGCAAAAGAGACCAATAGGAGGAAACTTCGAAGCGGTTCTATATGACAGAAGGGCTACCAAACAATGCTCCATTAATGGGAAGCTTCTTACCAAGAGAGGCAAAGAACCCGAAAGCATGGTTAAAGTTGTAAAACCCGTCCAAAATCGAGGCACCACGATGCTGCTTCCCAAACTTACTGCGAGAGCTAGGGTCCAAAGGACACTAGCACCCATCAACCTAGGGAATGAAACTCCATCGTCTCCCAGTACCCTTGACAAGCTCATGCTGGCAAAACGAAGGGCTCTACTCAAGAGATCAAGACAGGGTGTCAAGAAGGGAAAGCCGAAACGATCCAAGCCAACGTCCGCCACAAAACGGGGGCAAAGTTCGACAGCCAATGAACCACTATGCCGAGGCTTTGAACATCGCCTGTGGTACAGCCCAATGGAGAGTCATCAGTATTATACAGATGAAGACGACTGTTCACAGAGTAACCACCTTTTGCCCACATACGGACTCCAGAGCTTGCTAAGTACAGGAACGCTCGCCCTTCATGATTTGCCTTCCAATGGGCTGTTGAACTTGTCGCCCAACTATCAGGGTAACATAGACTCCTCATCCTTGGTGGGAAATTTTGACCCAAAAGAAAGTGATGAAATGATCTCAGAAGAATCTAGCTGCCCTGAAGCAATAGAATTTGATACCCCAATGAAAGGGTTGGCAACACAGCAAGAGGGATGGTTCCTTAAACAAGACGTGGCAAGTCCATCTCACCTTAATAAAATGATGATTCTTGGAGGAATGGAAATAGCTTATTTCCATAAATATAATGGCACGACTTGCTCTATGACCCACCTGCAATATTTCCAAGCCAAAATGAGTCGATACGCCAACCAGGCACTATTTATAATTCACTCCTTCCAAGAGAGTCTTACTGGATCTGCTTTGCAATGGTTCTTCATGTCGAAGATCTACCCATGCATGATTGGGATGTGCTATCCTCTGCATTCCTACAGCAATACCAAGACAAGATAGGATTTGCGTTCCCCCTCAAGAATTTGGTTCACATCAAAAGATGACCAATGGAGAATTTCCGAGCATATGCAAAAGGGTGGGAGGCTTTTAAGCTATTCCTCAGTTGGCTAAGGAGGAAATGATGAAGCTGTTCATAAAAGCTTTATCTCGTAAGCTTCGTTCCTAGTTGTATGGAATGCACTTCCGTAGCTTCAACAAAGTGGTCCTCTCGTGCAAATACTTCGAGTCTACCGGGGGCAAGTAACTCAAGGGCGCTTGATTTAAGGGTCAATGCCAGTAGCTATTAGGATCCTCCATTTCACATAAGTTTTCATGGGTTTCAGTTGTTTTTATGATTTCTTGTTTTCCATCCTACCTAGTGTATTACTATCGCATTTTCCATTCCAGTAATGCAATTTGTTTTCACCAATGAATGTTCAGTTTCAACATTTCATTTTGAGGGCATGAGGGAGTACCCAAACTAGCCCAGTGATGCTATCCAGCCATAAAAAATAAAAAAAAGTCATCCAAGGAAAATCCCGAGGGCTGGGCTTTCTCATGCTTCCTCCAAAAACATGCTTGTGAAAACAAAAGTATTTCATTGAAAAGATTTTCAAAAAAAAAAAAGTGTCGAATTTAACCCTGTTTGTTTTTCTGATTTACTTATTTCGTGTCTCAGAACATCATCCCTTTGAAAAAGGGGCATTTGAAACCAGCACATTAGGTTCCAGGGATATGGACTCAACAAATTCAAGAGTATTCTTCCAAGAAAACCGGGGCAAACGGAAAAGATTACTCCATTTATAAAGAGGTATGTCTTGCTTCCTAACATGATCTTAGGAATGACTCTTTCTTTCTTTTCATTTGTAGGGAACAAAAGACATGACATAATAGGTATATGCACACGATCACACTCGAAACATGCAGATCGTAGTAGCTTAAGAAAAGCTTCCTGAGATGTTTCCTCCATGATGCTTTTGGCCTCCCCCCATCTCTCGAGTTATCTCGGCAAGCCGTCCCTAAAACTCTGCATAGGCTATCTCCCATTAGTGCAAGCCTAAGCCGTAGTTCCTTCCCGCAACATATTCCAAGAGGTCGAACATTGCAATTTCATAGGCGGGATGTTCAACTTCAGCAAATCGGAAAATGAACTCCTTCACTTCCCCTTTGAATTGGCTACTATCAACAGGGAGAAAATCCAAACAGCTTGAGGCAATTTCTAACCACCTATTGCAGATGATGACTTTTGTTCCAAACTCATGCTTTGCGAAGAAGTGATTATCGACAGAAAACTGGAGGTTTTGATTGTCCATCTCAGATTCCATAGAAGCTTGAGGTATATGACTTGGCCCAACATTGATGATGCCCAACAACGGGAGAAGGAAAAATTTCCACAGAAGGAAGGTGTTAAAGATGGATCGACCATCATCGGTCATTCGTCTAGGGCCATGGGCAAAGAGGGCCAACCAAAAATGAAGTGCCAAGTCGTGGGAAGACCATGGCAATCATCAACATTCAAGATATGCCAAGAAATCGTCAAATACAAACTTTGCAGAAGGGTAACTTGGTATCGTTTCCAATACCCTGCTCTAGCTTCATTCCTAATACATTTTCCCTGTTTTGATAGGAAGTATCATTGTTCAAAAAAAAAAAAAAAACTGACCTAAAAGGTCAATTCAAAAACCGACACCGGTCGACCAAGCACTGGAGATGACCCATGTTGAATTCACCCGACTTGGTGTAAAAAGACAGGCCATTCTAGCGGCCGAATCACTTAAATAAATAAAAAACGCGTTCTATGGTCACCGCCGACGCTTTAGCCGAGTGGTATCCGGAAGGGAACGCCAAGGTCCGAACGGGGTTCAAATCCACGAAGCGGCGTAGCCGCATGTGAAAAAAAAAAAAAAGAAAAAAAAAAAAAAAAAAAAATATTAAAAAAAAAATTAAAAAGGAAAAAAAAAGTTTTCTTTCTTTCTTCTCCTTTTCTCTCTCTTTGCTTTTTTTGGCATACCGAGATCGAAAGTTCGGGATCTCATGCTCGCTTTAAGCCTCAAGACCCTAGGTCTATCCAATCATTTGCAAACTGGCAAAGGGTAATGCTATATCGTTTCCGATTTTTCAACTCTGGAAAATTCATATACTAACACATTCCCTCTCATTCTTTGTAGGGTCATCTGTCTGCCAAAAATGTGGACGACAAATGCAAACTGGCGAAAGGTAATGCTGTATCGTTTCTGATTTTTCAATTCTGAAAAATTCATTCACTAACACATTCCCTTTCATTCTTTGTAGCGTTATTTTTCCACCAAAGGTGTGGATGACAAAGCAGGAAGAAATATGTCTGATGACAATATTAGATCAACTCTCCCAAGTGAAACGACGTCTTAAGTATCACCAAAATGGATGACAGGAATCTTTCAGGCCTTAATTTGCGTTTGCTTTTGGCCCTACTCAGCAATTGATTTCTATGCTAGGACAAAAACAGATGTGCCCATCCAATCAAAGATGAGATTTTCAATCATGACTAATCATTCATGTGTCATTCCCCTTTGAGTAGGGACAATCCATGAACACTCATTTTCAATAATCCTCCCCCTATGTTCAAACACGTCTGCAGAGACAATTTTGCATCTCATGCTCTTAGAAAGTTTTCTTCTTTTGAGTAAATTCAAATCATTCTAAGGCTATAAACTCCTTCGTGCTTACAACAATCCATGCCTTTTCAAAATGGTTTTTGCATGATGATTTTTGTCTGTCTAAGTCACCGATTCCACTGAGGATTATCAAATTAAGCAGTTCAACAAATGATGTGGGATCAATTGAGCATGCTAAATGAGGTACATCAGGATGATGAAAGGCAAACCATATCCTACACACAGTCCTCTGATTAAACACTGGTGAGGTGAGCGTAGGAAATTCTATGTCCACAGGGTAAAGAATTTTCTCGCGAATGGTATGATGACCAAAGTGATGAGGGGCATTTCATTTCTCCACCCTAAACACTACAGGTTATCCATTGCCTAACTCCTATGAGCCCCATGCCATTGTGAAGTTTCTTTTACATTACCCCTATCAAGAACCATCCCACACTAGGGCAGATTGAAGGAAAGGATAGCATCACAAGGTGAGAAAATGGATAGGAATTTTCTTGCTTGCACTTGCATTAATCTTTGGGCGTCTTTATTGTATATGAACACTTGCAATAATTTAAGTGCCCTAGAATGACGAAGAGCGATTTTTTCTATTCTACACATTTGTATCCATTGTACAACCCCATTGAGTTTGTAATTTCATTTCAACTCCCCACATTGGGGCAAAGAGAAGATTACGATCATTCAAGCAGCATGAGCCAAAGCACCAACTGAAGATGAAGACTCGAGAGTCTAAGACAATCTTGAAAGAGCAAACAAAATGAAAATTAGGGGCATGAAAAAGCAGTGTGCCTGGTAAAAGCAAGGCCAATGCCCTCAAGAAAAAATGATGCTCGAGCAAAAAAGTCTCTACGAAGACAAGCTCCATTGATGAGAATAAAAAAACTGGTGACAACATCAAGATGATCACCCCCTCTTGTACACATTTTTGAGCTTATGAATTCATTTGTTTCTCAACCCGAGAGTCAAATTTACGTTGTGTCCCTTTGTAAAAGTCTCTTCCAACTAGGGCACTTAAATTAACGTAGGAATTCATATGTTTATAAGCACTACTCGAAGAAGTATGAGCAAGATCATCCCTATCTCTTTTCGCAGGGTTCTTGACTTGTAAACCCGAAGACGGCTGTGCAACATTTCTTTCTATAAGTCTTGACCTTCATGGTCCCCTTTTCTAAGCCATTGACCAAGCCTACATTACGGTCCTAACAAAGGCCTCTCAGATTGGTAAAGTCATACCATTTGCGAGAATATTTGGATCCCTGTCGCCATGATGATAGTGAAATGGTGAGATTCCTATGATCCCGCATTAATGGTTGGGACAAAATAGCCTTTTCAATGAGAGTAAGTTCAAAGCCCTTTTAGACTGAAGGCTTCTCATTTGACATGTTCAATACATTCTCATTTTGAGTATGAATTGTCTTTTTGAAAATTTTCCCCAGTGGAACTTTGGTGATGCAAACTGACAAAATTGTCATGCATAAACCCCATTTGAATTGAAAAAAATTTACAGTATGCACAGATCCTTTGCACATATTGCATATTTGTCTCACGGGAGACATACTTTTAGAGAGTAGAGATATCATTATGCCTGCAACTTACCAGAAGGTGGGAGACTTTCAGGAGTATTTGAGGTGCGTCCTTGATATTCCAACTTACCAGGAGGTGGGAGACCTTCAGGGATACCCGAGGTGCGTCCTCGATATTCCAACTTACCAGGGGGTGGGAGACCTTCAAGGATACCCGAGGTACGTCCTCGATATTCCCAACTTACTAGGAGGTGGGAGACCTTCAAGAGTATCTGAGGTCCGTCCTCGATATTTCCAACTTACCAGGAGGTGGGAGACCTTCAGGGATACTTGAGGTCCGTCCTCGATATTCCAACTTACCAAGAGGTGGGAGACTTTCAGGGATACCCGAGATGCGTCCTCGATATTCCCAACTTACCAAGAGGTAGGAGACCTTCAGGAGTATTTGAGGTCCGTCATCGAAATTTCCAACTTACCGGGAGGTGGGAGACCTTCAGGAGTATTCGAGGTCCGTCCTCGATATTTCCAACTTAATAGGAGGTGGGCGACCTTCAGGGATATCCAAGGTCCGTCCTCAATATTTCCAACTTACCAAGAGGTGGGAGACCTTCAAGGATACCCAAGGTGCATCCTCGATATTCCAACTAATCAAGAGGTATGAGACTTTTACAAACATATAAGGTAAGTCCCTCTTCATCGGCACCACGTGCTTCCATAGCCGGGAGCCCCTTTTTATTGACATGGCATGCCTCTGTGGCCTAAAGTCAGGTAATGAAAAATTGTTGTCCTGGAGAAAAGTCAAGCACTTAACAAGATTGTGTCCCGAGAAAAGTCGGTACATCCTTGAGGGAATTCAAGTAAGCAAACTGGTGTCCCTGAAAAAGGTCAGGTACCTAACAGCTTATTGTTTCTACAGGCGATCGGAGAATGGTCCGAGTCCTGGAAAGGCAATCCCTCGTCAAGGCAACCGGAGAAAAGTCCGGGTTCTAGACAAACAACTCATTGCTTGGAAAGGTGACCGGAGATAGCTTTGGGTCCTTGGCAACAACTTATTGCTTTTACAGGCGATCGGAGAATGGTCCGAGTCATGGAAAGGCAATCCCCTGTCAAGGTGACCGGAGAAAGGTCCGGGTCCTAGACCAACAACTCATTGCTCAGAAAGGCGATCGGAGATAGCTTCGGGTCCTGGAAAGGCAATCATCATCGAGGCGACTGGAGATAGCTTCAAGTCCTTGGCAACAACTTATTGCTCGGAAAGGCGACCGGAGATAGCTTCGGGTCCTTGGCAACAACTCATTGCTCGGAAATGCGACCGGAGATAGCTTCGGGTCCTGGAAAGGCAATCCCGTTGAGGCGACTAGACATAGCTTTGGGTCCTTGGCAACAACTCATTGCTCGAAAAGGCGACCAGAGATAGCTTTGGGTCTTGGAAAGGTAATCATCGTCGAGGTGACCGGAGATAACTTCGGGTCCTTGGCAACAACTTATTGCTCGGAAAGACGACTGGAGATATCTTCGGGTCCTGGAAAGGTGATCCATCGTCGAGGCAACCGGAGATAGCTTCGGGTCCTTGGCAACAACTTATTGCTCGGAAAGGCGACCAGAAATAGCTTCGGGTCCTGGAAAAGCAATCCTCATCATCAAGGCGACCGGAGATAGCTTCGGGTCTTGGAAAAGCAATCCATCGTTGAGGCGACCGGAGATAGCTTCGTGTCCTTGGCAACAACTTATTGCTCAGAAAGGCGACCGAAGATAGCTTCGAGTCCTGGAAAAGCAATACTCATCATCGAGGCGACCGGAGATAGCTTCGAGTCTTAGAAAGACAATCATCGTCAAGGTGACCAGAGATAGCTTCGGGTCCTGGAAAGGCAATCCATCGTCAAGGCGACCGGAGATAGCTTTGAGTCCTTGGCAACAACTTATTTCTTGGAAAGGCGACCGAGATAGCTTCGGGTCCTGGAAAGGCAATCCCTCGTCGAGGCGACCGGAGATAGTTTCAGGTCCTTGGCAACAACTTATTGCTCGAAAAGGCGACCGGAGATAGCTTCGAGTCTTGGAAAAGCAATCCTCATCGTCGAGGCGATCGGAGATAGCTTCGGGTCCCGGAAAAGCAATCCATCGTCACCGGAGATAGCTTCAGGTCCTTGGCAACAACTTATTGCTCGGAAAGGTGACCGGAGATAGCTTCGGGTCTTGGAAAAGCAATCCTCATCGTCAAGGCGACCGAAGATAGCTTCGGGTCTTGGAAAAGCAATCCTCATCGTCGAGCGACCGGAGATAACTTCGGGTCCTTGACAACAACTTATTGCTCGGAAAGGCTACCGAAGATAGCTTCGAGTCCTGGAAAAGCAGTTTCCCCATATCATCAATCACAAGTACGTTTTCTATATTAGCATCAAATAAGGAAATATCCTGATACTTGCTAAAAACTTGGGGTTCGCACCCCATATCACTCTTTCCTGGTAAGTAACTGTAGGTATTTTTCTTATCCATTTAGTATATATTATGCATTATTGCCATTTTCATTGAGCACTTGATTCTAGGTTATCTATCATCTATGAAGGCAACCTTTGCAAACTCACCTTCAAAGAGGAGCAGCTGTTGACACCTAAATTTTGATTAAATGTTTAAATTTAAATTGCATAGAAAATTAGTGACTAATTTGACCCTAACAAAAAGGATTTTTGCACCACCTAAATATTAATTTTATTTTCCTTTACTAAGTTTTATTTTCCCTTATTTTACACTATTTTTCGGATAAATATAGTTATAATAATAATAATAATAATAATAATAATAATAATAATAAACCTCGGGGTTTAAACAAGATTAGGTACCGGAAGGGTATTAGTGATTAAATAGTGTAATCAAGTCTCCAATCTTAGTTTCTCTGGTTGCGCAGGAGTAAAATATTTCTCCCATATTTTATTGGGGTTTCTAATCAACCCACCCCAAACTTATTAGTGGCGACTCCTTTTTAAATGAAATTGAATTGCAGGTTAAAAACTCAAACCTTAAGTCGTGAATTGGTGGGCTTGGGAGAGCCCTGGCTAAAGCCCTGAGAAAGGCTTTTAGCCGCGCCATTAGCCTCCCAGGGCGCGAGAGGGAGGTCGCGATAGTAGGTTCATTTTTTCTAGACCTACCTCTTGAGTCTTGAGAAATAGTGCAGCTTGATCATCTATTTTCTTTTCTGCAACTTGAAGCTTGTTACAAGTCTGAGATTGAGATGCAATCTTGCATGACATAGTTTTTGCTAGTCAATGCATGAATTGATTACATGTCTGTTGCTGCAAATGATGATTTGATTCCATCCCATCTTGTCTTCCTTGAAAGTCGGTTAAGAAATTGATTTGTTGTATGACAAATCTCCCCATCAAAGTCAAGAATGACCGTGTTTCATTGCTGAATTAGCATCTCTGACCTAAACTAGTCTTGGTGATTTTGCCCGGATTTCACATTGTTGCATTCTTGTATGAAGTCTAGGCTAATAAAAAAATGATGCTACGGTAAAGCTGCAGGAAATTATTCTTGATGAGGGCTTGAAACTCGAAGATGTACCCAAAGGAGTGTATACACCATGTCCGCCTTTAAAATTGCTTGGTGCAGAAGGATCAGCTATAAGATGCATCCTTATCAAATAACTTCTCCAAGTGAGTTTTGTTCTTTTTGAACGGAATTAATTTGACAGCAATTGTTTTATCTAAAAACATCATTGTCATTGTCACACAAGATCGACTTGTCCCTAATTGGTTACAATAGAGGTGTCAATTGAAGATTTGTTTGTTGTTTTCGTGACTTTGCATGTATAATTGCCAGGTGCTAACATTTCTTTTTTGTTCCAGGGGAGTAGAAGTTATCTAAAATGCCAAGCAAGAAAGGCATCGCACACGTTCTCAGAATTCGGATTTAGTTTGACGGGACATATTTTGCAGAGAATGTGGAATAGGCAAAGCAGAAGCTATGGTTATGTTTACATAAATAATGTCACGCTTTCAAAATAAGACTCGTCTGGATTGTTTCTCATATTTCTTCTTTCCTGTTACCAAAATGCTGTTGGGGATTGAGTTCATTTGAACATATACTTGACGAAGCCCACCAAAATTGGTTATAGTGACTCATGAAGAGAAAGCTTGTCCATGCAAATTCTCTCTTCCATGGTGTTGTAACTTGGTTAGCTTTAGCTTCTGCTTAAAAATGTAAGATATGACACACAGCGTAATTTGAGAGATCAAGCCAGGCAGAAACCGAGGCGGTCAATGCAAATGAACTGCAAAATAGATTATCATATACATATGACCTAAAGATTTAGCAGTTAGGACTTGATCATTTGCAAATGAAAATGGTTTTTCCTCTTTTACTAGCTAGATATTTAGATTGATGCAGACTTTGTTCGTTTTGAAAAAGAGGGAACGGTATAAAATGCGACAGTCTATAATAAAGGTAATTTGCAACCAACAATAAAATTAGAAAACAAAGAAAAGTTTTTCCTGGTCAAAGGAAGAAAACTTCCAATGTTTGACATTTATTCTAATAGAAGCGCTCTCCCAATAAGGTAGTAGAGGATAATACCCCAGATAAGGAACTCAGAAGTGAACAACTACTGATGACACTTAGGGGTTAGTGGTTTCAAATTTCTTATAGGTTCTGTTAGAAACCAAAAACCTACCATCGAGTATAGATTCTTCATTTTTTGAAACTTGAAATTTACCTGTCGGAGCGTGGAATTTGGAACCTATCCCGTTACAAGTTCCAAGATTGGTTCTAAATTCTAATAGGTTTTTTTTTTTCATATTTAGTTAAGCAAAATGAAAATAACTATAACAATAAAAATGAATAAGGATTTTATTATCGAATGCCTAAAAACGAGTGTTCATATGCACCTATCTAATAATATTAAGTAAATTTTATGATTTGTAATGCACCGATTACTCTTGTATCATATAAAATCATTATCTTGAAAGAAACAATTGCTTAAACATAATTGCATCAAGCAAGCAATTGAAGCTTCACTAATCTCATGGTCTACAAAAATAAAATTCCAATTATAAAATGGAAGTTTAGACTAGTGGTTCCAAATTATACACTTATCATCAAATGACATGGAATACCTTAGGATCACATCAAAACATAAACTAACAAAAAACATAAAAACTTGTTCTAGGTTCTAGATTCTAGATCCCAAATTCCAGGTTTTAGCTTCTATCAACCTAGAACCTAAAATCTACCTTGCAAACTTAAAATCTATAGGTTCCCACCACTGCAATTCTCAAATTCCAATTTCTAACCCGAAACTATCCTCACTCCTTAATGACATTCAGCAATGAACAACATAGAATCAAATTAATAATGAGGTAATTCCTGTACAACTGTTGAAACTCGGCACATACCCGGGGCCAGGAGGTGGAGATGGAAGGGTTCACTAGGGAAAATGTGGTGAAGATAGGTGCCGACGGATATGGTGGATGAGATAGGCATGGAGGGGCTATCGCAAGGTATTCCGTGGCAGGTGCACCGTAAAGAGGAGCTGATGCGGGACCCCAAAAAAAAAGAAGGAGCTGAAGGCTCACAGAGCCCAAAAAAATGAAGCTGAAGACACGCTCGAATATTGCCAAAACTTCGTTGAATTAGGCTACCCGCACTGATGCAATTTCCACAAATAAGGACGAATAAAAAAGGGCAGCTAGACAATCAGCCCCACTAATAAAAGAATGAATCAGGGGCGGAAGCTTGAAATGTCGGTCTCAGACATAACTTGTATTGATTCCTTTCTTGCAGCACTGTTGCGTGCATGAAACTGTGGCAGGAAACCGGTGGCGAAGAGCTTGTAATGTCGTCACAAAATCCGCATGTTGTCCTGTATTGTTATCCCGCAAAGACTTATGTGAGGGACGACAATAAAAGATCTGCACAGCATCAAGCAAACAACTGATTCACGCCAAGACCACCTTAGCATCATTCAAACAATTCAACCCCTCTCACCAATTCAGCAAGATCAAAGTAAACTGCATCAAATGTGGAGTTGGCGTTTGATGTTTCCACCTTTGCCACAGTTTACTTTAATGTTGCTTGGTTGGTGTTTAAGTGGTTGAATTGTTCAAATGATGCTGAGGTTGTCTTGGCGCGGCTGAGTTGTTTGCATGTTGCTGTGCAGGTTGTTGATTGTAGTCTCTGAAGAAACTCTTCTCTGGATTACAACATGAATATATTCAGGTTTCGCGACGACATTAGAAGCTCTTCTCCACAGATGTCTCTACGACCCAACCAATGCAGAGCTCATCGACTTCCATCTCAAGTGGAAGGCAATGGGGAAGAGCACCTAAACCTGAAGTCATACCATTGTAACATATGGAACCACCATTAGGAGAGAGAGAATGGCAAAATTAATATGTGAAAATTTATGGTTGGAAAGATGAAACAAGCTTAAAATAAATATGCGTATGGAGGAGTTTAGGAGCTTATGGGAATTGAAAGAATGATATGTAAACCTAAATACCAACTCATTCGCATAGGTTCATATATACTATTAACTTGTAATGCATAAAAGTAAAGTGCAAACCTATCATTAATTAGGTCATTTGTTTTGTTAGTAGGTGTAACTTATATAAGAAAAGTCATTAATTGTATGTATGGTATATTTAAGTAAACCAGAATCCTACCATTAGTTAAGGATTTTTTATTTTGTTTGTATTTGTATGATGTATATAAGTAAATTGAAATTATATCATTGATAAGGTTTCACATTGTTAGTTGATCTAATAAAAATCCTTTGAAATTTCCTTTACTGTCAAGGTGAAACCTACACGGATCCATCATCTATTATATTTATTGTTTTCACTATTATAAATTTAAAATTAAGAAAAATAAAATAAAGAGAATATATCTTGAGATACATTTGTAAATAACATTGCTTATCCATTTATATATTCTTTACATACAAGTACAATAAATGACCTAACTATGTTTGCTACTAAATAATGACCTAATCAATGATAGTATTCAGGTTTAGTTAACCTAACTAGCATATACGCACACGCTCTTTGGTAAGAAATTCCAGAAAAACGAAATGATAACACGTAAATATGTCTCTAAAATCTGACATTTAGGTTACATGGATATCTGATGTAAAATGTCTCTGAAATTTGGCACCATAAAATATCTTCAAACAAACAAATTTCTTCTGTTGATTCATATCAAGGAATCAAAAGGTGGATTTTGTAGAGCAGATATACCTTGCTAGTTAGAATAATAGAAAGGGAAAAATTAGTAACTACATAAATAAATATTCTCAAAGATACGCATGACAAAATTACTTCTAATAAATTCGAAGTGCATAAGTAGGATTAGAAATAGATTTGAAAAGTATGTCTGGAACATCCTCATTATGTTTATCTGTTAGTTGCTTCCTTGGCAATATTCCCAAGGATTTCCTGTTGCATGGATGACAATAATACAAAAATTTATAAGTGATATATACATATCGTAAAATGTACAATACATGGAAGAAATGGAATTTTTAGGACAGCGAATACACACTGTAAAAGGAACACTAATAAGCACTGTCGACAAGTACCCCTCTCGTTCTAGCATAGAGGGTAAACTTCATCCCTCCAATAAAAATTTATACAACTCTCTTCCAAAATGGTAGTACCATATGACATGACCCGTTTTTAAGGAAAGGAAAGCATCAACTTGCTTCCAACAACGGGCAAAAACAGCATCTACAAGTCAGGACTTGCTCAATGAATGGGGTTCTTACATTCACCATCATTTGGCTCTATGTTGGGAGGCAGACAACTCTCAACAGCTGTTTGAAGTTCCTCAAACCCAGGACCATGGTTGGCATTTTAAAGCTGACAAGGAACCTGGGCTGGAGATTTACAGAGACTTGTGTAGAGAACGTCTTAGGCTCGAATGCCAGATAGGGGGATTGAAGTGTGCATTTGCTTCCCTGTCATCCAGTGCAATTACAGTAGTTAATCGGAACAAAAATCTCAACAGATCTGTGGAACCACGCTGGTGCTTTTGTTTATGTAATTGATTTCATCAAAAGGAATGCAACACCATTAGCACATCGGTAAAGTTATATGAAAGTAATCAGGTATAAGCAGCAGGGGCATGGCAACATGCTACTGTTGATTTACAACACTATCACCAAAAGTTTAAAGATGACCACAAAGATCCAAAAATTTGTGCATCGCTAGGTCAATCATTGGCTTACGAAGTGAGTTAAAGGGATTACTATTCATCAATCAAAAGTAGCATCTGAACACAGCTCTTCACCAGAGCAATGTGTGACATTACACCTTTGCAATAATTAAACGAGGGAAAATTCCAGGTGCTCGGTCCTCAAAGATATCAAGACGACATACCTTACTCTTAGCAGGTACAGATAGATTCTTAACTGGCTTAAACAAGGATTCTAATCTGTAGAAAATAAATGAAAGGAATCATCGAATAAAAGAAAGTGGATTTTGGAAGTCACTTTCATTTGTTCAAGCTCTAGTTACCGGCCTTGTGATGACTCATCCTTAGCTGCCTGAATCTTCTCTATCGCCTGATACACACGGTAGAACATAAATTGAAAACATGTATGCTCTCTCCTTTAGAAGGAAAAGAAGCAACTTCCTCAAGTAGGCAACTGGCCAACACATTACAGAAGACAGAAGTCATACCTTCGTCACTTTGTCAATGTTGAACCCATTCTCATTCACGGGAAAGGAAATTAAGCCCTTGATAGGGAAAGAACAATCAGTTAGGAAACTAGTCAAGAATTCAAAAAGTGAAATGTTGCAAGCAAATCCCAACATGAAAATGGCCCACCTCCTCGTTTGGAGCAGTCCATTTTATCTCAGGTTGTTCTTCTTTAGAAACTACTGGTTCCTTGAAAAGCAGTCTATTTCATATAGATAAACCCGAGTCCAAGCAATAACATTTTAAGCATCAAAACAGAAAGCTAGTCAACAATTCAGTCATAAACTATACGAAGCTGGAGCAGAGTGGATTTTCATTTCCATGGAGCATTACAATGCTAGTAGTGTACCTGGTGACTTCACCAGCTCCATTGGCGAGCATCTGAGTGCCCTTCCTCCCAACCACAACCTAATCCACCAATCCAAAAAAAAAAAAAACCAACACTCAAAATCCAAATCCCCACCAACACCGAAACGCGCAATCCCAGGCATCAATTCATAAAATGCAACTTAACGAAGAACTGATAGATGCTCATGCTGGCATGGACGGCGATCCTCCGGCCGAAGTTGCTCTCAAGCCTCTGCTCCTACATCGCCTTCGAAGCATTGTCCGCCAGCAGCTTCGTAAGTCTCTATCGAAATCAATGGACGGGACTCGATGAACAACATATGGAAATGATCGGATTGAAGAAGACGGAGGTCGAACTGAACTACCTTGATGCCCATATCGGGGAGAGATTGTTGCAGTGAAATCGAGGGATGGAATCGAAGCTGCTTGGGATGGGACGAATTGAATTCTAGGGTTTCGTGCTCTTCCACTTCCCGCCTAATTTGAAGACTTTCGCTTTTGAGGTGAAGCGTGGGAGTCACGCGCGGTGCCGCGACTTTTTTTGTTTGTTTTTGTTTAGTTATAAGCTCTTGGCCCATTTGAACTAGCAACCGTTATGGCCCGTTGTGAAAGCATCGCGTGATATGTAGATGTAGATATTGAGAGTATTACTCGTGCGATATTAAATCAGCAAACTGATACTAATAACTACTTACTCCTAGTGATTGGGTGGATAGAAATATTGAATTCAAATGGAGGTTGAAATCGATGAATTGATTGATAGTGATTGGAGTATTTTAAAGGCCTTTATCTATTTTATAATTCAATCAAGGTATTATTTCCTCGTATGTCAGTAGGGAAGAGAAAACAGACAATAGTAATTCTTCATGATTTAGATGAGATATTCAAAGAATTGGTCCATGTCAAATTCGATATATTCAATTGGAGCAGCCACTCTTGACTTCTCAAGGGCCGAGAGGGTGGTGGTGGCGGCAACGAATTCATTAGTGTTGTGACTTTTCTTGTGGTGAACTACCATGGAAAAGCTAATGGAATAGAAAAATTAATTAACGTACACAAACTTGTTTCTATTCTTTTTTTATTTGGAAAAACAAAATAGAAGAAAAATAGATAAATAGAAATATTATGGGATAGACCTTTAGCTACCATCACGCAAGGGTTTTGCAGAGATCGTTGAGCACCACGACTAAAGGACCCTAATCGGTGCCGTTCTCTCTCTCTTTGATTTCTTGTTTTTATGGGGGATTTTCATTTCTGTTTTATGTTTGATTTTTTGTTTTTTTTGTTTTAAGTTTTTTACCTTTTACTTTTTTTCTAACACGGCTTTGCATCATCATCTTATTTGATAAAAAGAAAAGGGAAAATGCCACTATAAATCCCAAACTATGTCCCTTGAGACAATTTTACCCTAAACTTTTTTTGGTGCCATCAAAAACCCCAAATTATGTCACTTGGGACAATTTTATCCTAAACTTTTTTTTGTGCCACCAAAAATCCCAAACTATGCCACTCGAACAATTTTACCATAAACTCTTTCTTGTGCCACAAAAATCCTAAACTATGTCACTTGGAACACATTTACCCCAAACTCTTTAACTAAAGGGTATTTTTGTCTTTTTACTTTTTACTTTTTTTCTTCTTCTTTTTCTCCTTTCTTCTCCCTCTGCCAACCATGGCAAAGGGAAGCCGACGAGGGCCACCCTCACTAGGGAGGGTCGCCCCTAACCAAGCGAGGGCGACCCTCACCTAAGTCGGGCATGCCCTCGCCCAACTAAGCCAAGGCAACTAATCTTCAAATTTTGGTCATTAGTCCTTTGGTCAGTTCAAAACCAATCCTAAGGTTATTCATGGCCTAATACTAAGCTAAGGCACTTATAAACCTTAGAATTAATGATGGAATCGTTGGGTCTATCCTGAGGCTCATTCTGATCAGCGCCTGATCTATCCGTATGTTTCCGTGATCAGTGCATAACCGATCCACGATTGAACATAACCAATTCGAGATTCCCTTTCGATTACTAAGAATTAAAATAGGAGATGATGCATTTTTAGTTAGAAGACGATCGTATTTGGTCGAATCAGATTGTCCGCATATCGGTGCATAGTCGAACGAAATTACCCACGGCTGGGCATTATGACTAATTTTCGAGACCCAAAAGTCATCTTATGAGCTGATAATCCGATCCCACCAGTATGGTTGGTAGCTCATTCACGGCCGACACCTCGGCCAGTTCACGGCCGGTCAATCAATCGGACCATAATCAATCCTTGATTCCTTAATGATTGAATCGATCGATCCCATAGCCAATAGTCCATGGTTTATCTATTCACAATCTTATAGCCCATCCTCACGGGTCAGAATCGAGGGTGTTACAAATCACATCCTTTCGGCATACAAAAAGACCTTTGAATATTCACATGTGACCAATCACATCATCTCGGCATGCTATAATGCACTCAAAAATTCACATATGAACATGTGCCTTCTCTTAGCATGCAAAAATATCTGCAAATAATCATACTTGAAATCTAACTTCTAACCGACATGTCAATTGCATATATAATCAAGAATACATGTGGATAATAATCAATAATTTGAAATATTTCACATAACCACGCACAAATGCATTTACAATCTCTCACATGTGTTCTGATTATTATGACCACTTAGGGCTTTACCGAAATCCATAGGTGGTCTTCTGGCCCCATCAAGCATGGCAATGTCCCGAAATTCATCAGCAATGGCATCTAATTAAGGGCATCGTTCCGACCTCTATTGCAAAAGGTATCTGAAATCCATTGAAAATTGCCCCAAAATTCATCGATGCCACATTCTATTATGTGATCCCTCATGCATCCATCCACACATACAACTCATTATCTTCCGATTTAAGCCAATGCAAATTCTTCAAAGGCATGCACAAGTGTAGCCATGACTTACTGGAATCGAGTTGTCGAAGGAATACCAAGCTCAATAACAAAACTCCTTAGCTTGCGTGCTCCCTTGTACAGACAAGACTATGCAAGCATTTTACCAACACTTGGGACGTGATTCACGCTCTTTAACAATATTACATAATCACAATCATCTCTCTATAGCAACCACTTGCAACTTAAGCCTCAATTTCGTTCGTCAATGGTTTCGATTAATCTCATATGATCATATAATCCAACCTTAAAGGTTTCTTACAACAATATATAGCAATTTGATCACAAAATGGCCATTCCACTAATCCAATGACCCTATATCAACAACAAGCATGCTATAACATAAACAATCCCTTCTTGTAACCAAAGAAGCAAGCAACAAAGCACATAGATTCTCAACCACACAAACTCAACATGTCTTCTTTTTCTAGAACAAGCAATGAATAATCACGAAACCTAAACTGATGCTACGTTTCAACCATGTAAGCGAATGTCATATCCAAGTTTTTGATAAGCTACTTACAAAACCAGTTAAGGTTAGGGAAAATGGACGAAGGAACAACGATGAATGAATGTTGAGGCGGGTGGCGGTGGGTAAGGTGGTGGCACACGGCGGCATAGCAACTATGGCAAGTGGCGATAGTGGCGTGCGGTGAGTGAATGTTGGCTTGAGGGGGACAGTGGTGATGGTGAGTAGCAGCGGTGATGGCCGAAGGAAGGAAGATATATATATATATGAGAGAAATGGATGGTTTTCTTCAAGTAAAAAGCCAATAATTCACTAAACCATCATCAAACCTAAGTCTACCCTAGGTTAACTTTCTTTAAAACCATCCTTACCAAGTGAAATACAAGGCCACGAGGCTTTCTCAAAATATTTCCATTGTATCTCATTAAGGCAAGAAAAGAGCACATACTTCAAATGGGAAAATCAACTTGGCTTCTTGTCTTCCCCCTTTAAAGGTGGCGTCCAACCTCTCTTGCAAGACCAAAATCTTGTCTCTTCTCAATCATGGCTTTTAAAAGATGCATTAAATGCTAAACAATAGGTTACTATTCATAGAATACTATTCATGCACATGGTCATTAATGTGCAAGCTTCTAAAATTCAATCATAGGCTTGGGGTGGGCTTGGTGGGTCCTCATGGCCGAACCTTATGGGCGTGAGGTCCATTAAGCTTTGCCTTGGGTATGAGCCCTTATGAGCTTTCACTTCGTAGCCCACTTCTACTTGTCCAAAATTTAGGAACTCAATGATAATTAAGGAAACTAATGAAGTGACATCCACTAAGATTATCTCTAAATCATCCAAAGCTCGATACCCATAACCAAATTATGATCATGGTTAAAATCGATCGAAAATGGCTTTAGTACTACCTAAAGGAATAGGTGGCTTTTAGGGGTTTTGCAGATTCGACTCGTGGTTGATTTGATGTCAATCCACATTGGTACCTTTTTGATTCATGGACAACTCTTAGTTGTCATGAAATCGTGTAGGATCAATTTCCTACCTTGAAATGCACGGTCGTTTGGAGTCGGTTTAGGGTCGTTCGTGATTAGTATAGTAATCATGCGTAATCACCCGTGATTTAATTATACACTTCTATCGAATCGATCTATAATCGCTCACCAAGTCACTCGTGATGGTGGAAGATTATCCCTCATCAATCCTTATCGTCGAGTTGTCTGTTCATAGTTGAATTCTCTAGTCGATCACATCTTAATCCTTAATGGTATTTCTCTCAATGGAATAGTTGATTCATGAATGATCTTTGAATCGATTTATGGTCTATTTCCATTATTTGCGCATCGATACTTTAGACCATTCCTTGTATCCAACATAGGGATCGAATTGAAGATGTCACACAACGGTCACCTTCGTCGAATCTAGTGAGGGCGAGACCCTCGCGGCCTGAGTAAGGGCAGCCCTCCACCCTCATTGCCCTATCCTCATTGAGTATGGCGAGGATAGCCCTTGCCTAGGTGGCGAGGGGGGCAAGGATTTCCCTCGCCTAGCCCACAAAGGTCTTGCCCTTGCCTTGGCTGGTATCACCCATGGGTCACCAACCATGGCTGGTATCACCCAAAGGCTAAGGAAAAAGCATAGGAAAAAAGAAAAAAAGAAAGAAAAATAAAAATAAAAGAAAAAAATTTTAAAAATTATTTTAAAATGTCCACGTCAGTTCCACTGATGCCACGTAGGATCACTAGCATCCACATCACCAATTTTTGGCCTATATTGGCTGGATGAATTGAATTGGTATCAATGTGAAAATGTTTAGGACTAAATTGGTTCAATTAAAAAGTTTATAATTGGATTGGTATTAATGCAATAGGTTAATGACTTTTTTGATACTTCTCTTTATTGGAAAATTAATGTATGCTATAATGTATACAAGACCTAACATATGTTTTGCAGTTGGAATGATAAGTATATATCAATCCAATTTAGGTTAGGCACATTGGACAGCCATCAAAAGAATCTTAAGATATTTGAAGGGTACTTTTTATTATTCTCTAAGTTATCAAGGAAGGGATCTATGGCTTAAAGGCTATTCGGACACTGACTGTGGAGGAGATTTAAATGAAAGGAAATCTACTTCAATATTTGTATTCTTACTAATAATAGTGCCATATCTTGAAGCAATACAAAAACAAACATGCATAGCCTTATCCATGATGGAATTCAAATTATGGCGTTATCAGCAGCAGTACAAGAAAGTGTTTGGCTCAAGAGACTTTTGAATCACTTAGGTGTTGCTAAGAATGCTACAAACTCATTGTTGGCTAATTATGATAGCCAAGCAGTGATAATTTACCTCAAGTATCCAAATTTCATTGCAAGACCAAACATATTGATATGGAGTATAATTTTATCAAATATATGATTGAATGAAGAGATGTGAACTTGCAATACATATCTACGCATATAATGATAGCAGATCCCGTGACAAAACCAATCCGAAAGTTGTTTTCTATGGTCATATAAAATCTCTAAGACTGCATAGAGGTTAATTTACTGAATATTACTATTTTCCGAAGTGTTCACTCTATTGAAGTTTCCTATCATTATTAATGCTCATTATTAATGCCTATGAGTTTACTAGATATTTATGTATCTTAATGCTTAGTGCATTGTATTAAAAAAATATATCGGATAGATAAAAGATTAACCTATTCACATGGGTAATTGTCTCTATTTACTGTGTGATAGATAGATATGATATAATTTTAAGCTTATTATTTGAGAGATAATTGAGACTTCAAGCTTAAAATATAAAGTTGCCATAATAGAGTGTTAAGATAAAGTCATAATATTTATTATATTCAAAAGTAAAATAACCCACATATTTTACTTTATCTGTCTTTAAAATCATATGCGAGTTCTGATAAATTCTTTAAAGGGAATAGATTCATAAACTTAAGTTAGACATTGGGTATGTCTGAACTGTCATTTGTACAATATTTAATACAAAGACATACGCTTTGTGGGAAATGAGTTAATACTATAATATATATTTCATACTACGTATGCATGAGACGACCAATAAGAATTGACAAAAATTTTGATCTCTACTTTTAAGCCTTGTGAAATTCTTGAGGATAAGAGTTTACCAATTAAGTGCCCTCATGATTCTTACTTATTCTCAAAATTTTCATTTAATGTTTGCTATCTTAAGATGTTGCCAATGATCATGCATTAATTCGATGTAATGGGACATTTCTAGAAAAGCAAATTGAACTGAAATTGAGAGTTTTAAGGGAAGATGAAGATCAATTTGTTATTAATGCCATGTTCTATTTTGTATTCACAGGTCAACCAATTATGATTATTTATGTTTAATCGTAATTATGAATACTATATATATAAACTTTTAAAGAGATCAAGAAAGATATAAATATAATTGATTGACCTAGGGTATGGTGTATAAGATTTATTCTTAATTTGAGCTACTATATATTCCTAAGAGATGTATTGCAACGAGTTCTCAAAGTATACAGGTCGCACGGATTATTTATTAGTATGAACATTACAGAGAAGAGAATTATATTTAGCCCATCATGGGCGAATGGGAGATGATAGGTTTTATGGTTGTTGGGCTAACCCAGCCCCTAATTCAAAAAGGCCCACAATGTACAAGAAAAAATAACCGCCATAAGGCAATTATTGTAGGTTATTTCTTAAGTGAAAGAGGACATGTGTTTTTTCTCAATCCTTAGAACATAAGTGTCTATGTTCCAAAAAGAGAAGAAGAACGAAGAGCAAAACGTTCTCACTCACGAAGTCAAAGAAGTGCGCTCTCTCATGACGCCGCAATAAGTACACTTAATCTGTGCAAAAACAAGGTAAATTCCATTGCATGATATACCTTCCAAACAGTGATTCAAGTTTTCTGAGGGCTTGCTTCTCGTTTCTGGTTTTCGCATCACTCACTAGTTCGAGAATTGTAATTAGGTATTCATTTCCATCAAGAAATGACATGGTAGATCGTTTTATACCCTTCTGTAAAATAGTTCAAAAGTGATCCAA
Organism: Corymbia maculata; assembly: GCA_014182735.1. Classification (NCBI taxonomy): domain Eukaryota; kingdom Viridiplantae; phylum Streptophyta; class Magnoliopsida; order Myrtales; family Myrtaceae; genus Corymbia; species Corymbia maculata. The sequence continues at coordinate 21,694,981 of CM024683.1, read as the reverse complement.
TGATATTTTAAATATTTGGATCCCGTGCAAGTATGTTAATTCAAGTTAAATGCAAATAAGTGTTAGGAAACAAAAGTACAGGTTGGTACTTGTGGATAAACTACATCACCAGATAATTACATAGTCTCAACATCATTAATTCGAAGTGATTAAAATGAAATGTTGAAACTTAGGTCACGTGCAAATTAGAGACTATAATTACACAAAAAAAATAATGTTAGAGACAATGAGATCAGAATCATAGGTTCTCAAAATATTCATAGAGATATTCCTAAAAGTATTTCAAAGTTGAGTGGAGTCGATTGACTACTGATGTGGCAAATAGTTTCCGTACTTCTTGTTAAACCTCAGCACACATTTTGCCGGGTTTAGAAATGGAATGAGAGAGAGAAGGCCCAACCAAAGTTTATACGGCCCACCTGGTGAACTGATAGCCGCTCCCAATGGCCGACGGACGTCGCTGGCCCCAACTGGACTAGTGAAGTAAAAACGAAAAAAAAAAAAAAAGAGAAAAAAAAAAAAAAGAAAAAGGAAAGACAAAAAATTAATGGAAAGTTCTAATTTTTTTAAAAATTAAAATATAATTTAGGTTAGCACCGACCACGACACGTAGGATTGTGAGCACTAATTGGATTGTCATATCAATTATTTCTTATTAAAATTAGCTAGATGGACTATATTGATAATTTGTTAAAAAATTTAGGACTAAATTGGCACAATTGAATGGTTTATGATTGAATTGGTCACATACAATAGGTTTAGGACTTTTTGGACCATTTGCCCCATAACCTTACATTCAAGAGTTACCATTTACACTGTCAAATCGGTAAGAGTTATTTAGAGTCAATAGATAAATTGAAGAGCTCGATGTATGTCAAATATACGCAATGTTATCCAACATTTGAAATTTCTAAATCGCCTATCTCAGTGGAAAACACAAGTTTCCATATTTTTACTGGAAATTCCCAAATTATGGTTAGTTTTGTCCATTGTATCACTTATAAATTAAGTCTATAAATATCTAATGATAAATGCCGGTCTCTCGTCACCCCGTAATCATAATTCAAGTGTTTATAAGCACAATCACTTGTAGAGATAAGTATACCATCATGTGTGTTAACCCTGCAAGTACGTGTTCACCTTTCATTCACGCACCTTCGAGGAAAAACATGGGAAGAACTAGAAGCACTCTAAGGTTGAATGTCGACTAGAGTCTTCTTCTTTTTTTAAATTTTGAGGAGGCTTCGTGTCCCTTTCTGTGGTTGGAAAGAAGGAATTTGTAAAATGCAACTAAGAAAGCAAGATGGTGGAAGACTTTGGCTTGAATACGTAACAGTGGGGTTGGTTGGAGGAGTGGCAGCATCCAGGGTGGTGATCGGCAGTACCGTGAGGAGAGAGAAAAGAGAAAAATGACGTAGTAGACGAGAATGCATTTTCCGTGAATATTTCTAACATATAAGTGCCAATTAAGATGACATACATTTTACACGGATAATGCGGATTGATCGGTTATACCGCGTCAATCGTGTGATAGAGGGGTAGTTTAAACTTTTAGTTTAGGATTTTTGTCTAAAATTGAACATTGCTGCAATATCAAAGCTTAATAACTGTTTTTTTTATATAGATAAAAAGTTTGAAAGGATTTTTGAATTTTTTTCTCTAATGTGATTAAATCCAAGAAAAGCTCAAAAAATTATCTTTGGATTCTATCCAAGACCAAGGTCAAAAAATAATGTCGTCAACCATAAAACATTTGTTAAATATTTACATATTCATCTCATTTGCCCTTTCCATCCCAATTGCAAGAAATTTCCATGTTCTTTCGGCTGTTCGCTGCATCTTGAGAGAAACACGAGAACCATCAAGAAACATTGAATCGACTCAGCAAGACTAAAACTAATAATAATAATCCAATAATGATATTGCCTAGGTAGATCCATACACTAAAGTTTTCTTCTTACCTAATTATGACTTTTAAATTGCAATGATAGTATACTTGTTGTGCTTTTACAATAAGTTGGTTAATCTAATTAATAGTCAGTTTCTCTATCATTACCCACAACCTATTTTACAAGGCAACTATTGATTTTTAACCTGAGGGTGAATGTCACTATCCTGAGGTTCCATCATGTTACCTTGCTAGAAGATGTACCAATGACCAACACTTACACAATAATAAAAGACCAAGATAAATAAGAAGTGACTAGTGAGGCGAACTTCTTAACTTTTCTTTATCTGTCTTTCTAGTTACTGGCTGCATTTCAGAAGACACGTGAAACGTTGGGACACAATGAATCGGCTTAGAGAGATTACACAACTCATAATAATATTTTAAGAGAAAATGACACTAAGAGTTATGGCGCTTTTAATATCTTATTTTCAATAATCTAATAACCGTATTTGCAAGCACATCCATAAACAAAAGCTATCTTCCTATCTAATTCTGCTTTATGTTGAAATGATAGATCAATTAATTTAATTAATAGCCAATTTCTCTATCATTGCCCACAATCAATTTTTTAAAGGCAATTATTAATTCTTAACCTTAGGGAGATTGTCACTATCCTAAAGTTGCATCCTTGTTACCTAGCTGGAAGATATAACAACGACCAAGACTTAACTATAAGAATGGACCACAACAAATAATTAATGACTAGTGATGATGACTTATTAATTTTTCTTTTCTCATACAAATCAGACATGCTATTTGTCCTCGGCCTAGAACAATATGAAATGAAAGTAAGACAAAATCTAATCATGATTGGCGGGCAAAAAAATAAAACCCATTCATGATTCTTTAGAATTTATTAAAGGAATAATCTAGTTGGCTCTAATAACTCTTCCGCAACCTATCTTAAATGTTCAATGGTTGTTGACTAATAAAGCAATTCCAAGATGCAAGTACTCGATTATTCCAAGGCGCTGAACCCTTCATTAAAAAAATAAAAAGCTTCTTCTCCCAAAAAACCGTCCCTCAAGGAAACTTCTCGTGCAAGTTCTCAGCTTCAATTTCCGAAGCTGAGCTTCGGAGAGCCTGCTTTTACTCTGAATTTCTTTTCAGAGCCTTCAATTCTAGGCTTATTTTGCTTTATTTGGTGTCTTCTTTTGCTCGTTGTTGTTTCTTTTCTTCGCTTGTCATAGTGAATAAGTATGCTTGCAGCTGCAAATTTTGTGAAAACGATGCTCGAGACATGATTTTTTAACTTCTCCAAAATTCGACAGAAGTTCTCCTCTCCCAATTTAGGTGTAGATCTAAATTGGAGAGTTTTTCTCCCTTGATTTTAATCTAGATTGTTGGCCCTTCTATCACAATTTCATGGCAATTTAAAAAACCCTATGCAATTGTATTTTCTCAGGCAGTGGCCCTACGATTTTAAAATCTTTTATGACGACGTACTGTATCAAAAAAAAATAAGCCGAGTTGCAACTGATTAGCTTGATGGTGTGTGCAGTTACATCATATATTTTGATGGTGGACTGTATACCTCGTTCTATTATTTAGCATTTCTTTTAATAATGAACGATAATTTCCTGAACAATTTCGCAAATCACGTGTCATTTTTTATTCAAATAATTATTTTTTTCGAATTTTTTTTGGAGATTGAGGATGGAGATTATTTATATTTTGTATGTTTCCACGTTCAACCATCAATCCAATTACCCAGCAATACTGCAGAAGACGATGACCATGTTTTCTCATTTTCACACGTACAACATCCAAAGATATTTATAAAAACGGATAAGCACAACAATTAAGAGGGAGACGAATTGCTCGTTTTAGGGGAAATTAAAATTTTTCTCGTGAAGGACATGTAGAATGTACTTCTGTAGTGGAAAACAATTATGCAGTGACATTTATCTTCTATCAAATAAGGAGATAGAAGATTTGATGGAAGATACGCAAAACAGATTTATGGTGGTTCCATCTTTTACTTGGCTTACTCCACTCTTCTAGCTCTAACAGCGACAACAAGATTGGAATCTACTATGTAATCCTCGATGTGTCGTTTATATAGGAAGCTTGATCATATGATTATGTAAACTCACTCTCACAACACTACAACTCATTCTTCCCATATTGTAGACACACAGATTTGCACAGAGAGATACAATCAAATTTATATAATTTCATGCACAAGAATAACATGAAAATGAATACTCGGAGCATAAATTATTTGTTCATTTCTCCCGACTCTACTGCTTTCCTCAGGTTGGTTTGGAAAATGCAACTAAGCATCTAAGATGTTGGAAGACTTTGGCTTGCTAGCACCTATTGGACGTGGTAGAGAGACGTAATATGACAAGTCAATGAAAAATGAGTATTTCCAACATTTAACCGTCAATTAGGATGATAAACATGTTGCACGAGCAACGTGGCTTGACCGATTATACCACATCAATTTTGTGACTAGCAATAAAATACATATCTATAGTAGGGGTGAAGTTTAATCTTTTAATTAATGATTTTCTCTAAAGATGAATATTATTCCTAAAAATGCTGAAAACGAAGATGCATAATTGATATAGATACAGATTTTGAGAGGATTTTTGAAATTTTCTTTAATCATTGCTCAAATTTTATTTATGTACTATCTCGATCTCACTTTGTATCCTCTATTTTTAAAGCCAGGAATATATGATTTTGTGCTGTCACTTTTGTAACTTTGTTATTAGGCTTTAGATTTTAATTTATTATTAAATAAACAGGATAAGGAAACTTCTGGGATGACAGCCCATTGACAATGACATTGAGAAGAATACAGAATCAGGGGTATCGATTCATCTTCAAAGGAAACTCACTTTACAACTGGTCTAAAGAATATTCGCACGTATGATGAAGTTTTCTTATTTTAACTCAGAAGAAGGTGGACAAGAACCATTTGACTGTTTTGGGGAATAGCATCTACCTTTGTCGTTAAAATGAATATCAAATTTATCGGATATTCAAAGACTCGTAATCTGCTTTTATTTTTTGGTATTATTTCTTTGTTTTTACGTTCAACCACCGAATCCTGTTACCTAGCAATACTGCAGAAGAGGAAGACCATGTTTTCTCATATTCAAATTTACAACAACCAAAGATATTTACCATCAATTTTTCTTGCTGTAAACCGAATTAAAACGCTAAGCCTTGAATTTATCTCTCCTAGTTTTAAAAGTTTGAGATGTTTGACGTTAAATCGAACCTGATTTCGCAAAAAAGAGAAAAGTATGGCGTAGATCTGGTCAATCTATTGCCTTGTCTATCCCTCTAAAGTCATTCTTTATGGTTCTTTAATGCTGCATTCTGCATCCATGTGACTCCCAATGACTCTCACATGCAAGTCAGTCATGTTTGGTTGCGTCTCTACCTCTAGTTTGTCTTTTCTTGATGCACGCTTGATTTCCAAATTTGCTCTCCCTACAGAATCTGTTCGTATATGGATCTCAATACTTCCGACGTTGAACCTTATACGTGGCACTCTAATAGGATTACCTTCGACACGTCTTCTTGATGATTATTATTATTATTATTATTATTGTTGTTGTTGTTGTTGTTGTTATTGTTATTGTTATTGTTATTGTTATTTTCCTACTCTTTATGAAATCTCAATCCTATTGAGAGGCTCTTCCAACACTCATTGGCAGAGGCTAATACTTGAGGAACTGCGAGCTTTAGAAAGGACTTATGCGTAGGATTTGGTTGATCTTTCACCCAGAAAAATTATCAGATTAAAGGCTCACTCTGATGATTCCATAGAGCAGTATTAGGCTTGCTTAGTAGCTAAAAGTTTAAGTAGGAGAATGACATTAATTATTAGGACAATTTTTAACCAATTGCTTAACTTACACTTGCTAACTCTATTAGTTGCTTATATTGATGTTTTTCATTGAAATTTTTTTAGTCCAAATTAGGATGACATGCATAGTACACAGACCATGTGGGTTGACCGACTACATCACATCAATTTCGTGTAGTAGAGTGGTAGTTTAATCTTTTACTTTAAAAATTTTCATCTAAAGACAAGCATTGCTGCGAATGCCAAAAACCGAGAAGTGTATTCGATACAAATGCAAAGTTTGAGGAGATTTTTGAAAATTTCTCTAATATGGTTAAATTAATAAAAGCTCAAAAACCATCTTGGTGTTCTATCCCGATTTCATGTATATCCTCTGCTTTTAAAGCTATGAATTTTTTATTTTGTGTTGGGACTTTCGTAGCTTTGTTGTTAGGCTTCAGACTTTAAATTTGTTATTAAATGAATGGGAAGAGGAAATTTTTAGAACCAAACATGTGACTTGATTTAAAGAAGAGATTGTGACCCATAAAAAAAAGATTTGGTGTTGCCAAACTGAATATACACAACTACAGGCTCAATTCACATATTGATATGAATTGTAGATTCTTGTTCTATTGAGATTATTGACTTGTTTTAATGAAAAATAATGACGTTGCAAAACTAACACGAATATATCTGTTTTATAAGTGCAACCGTTTTGCTTTTACTTCAATCATAAACCTTATCATGTCGTTTGCCTGTGGGCGAGGGGGGAGGGACTAACAAAAAGTATGAAGAACACGTCTATCATTTTCCCTCCAAGAAATCATTTGATGACATTTTCAAGAATTTGTTGATAAAGAAGACAAATCGAGGGATAGCTACCTTGATTGAGTCATGGATGATGGCCTTAAGACTTGAGAAACTCATATCACAATCAAAATGACGACAGGATAATCAGTTTAAATCAAAATCAAAATTTGCTCAATTAATTGACTCGATTTACTTAATCGAAAGCCATGATGCACCATTATCTTTTTATAAATAGGTAACATGTTATTTCTCAAAGAAGTAAATTGAATCCATTTATATTTCCTAAATATCTATTCATAAAATGTCTAGCATGTTATATCCCAATAATGTAATGAGTTTACTTATCCATGGTGATGTTCCAAAGAGAAAGGCTCATTTATGAAGCTTTTGATATCTATCATAAAGTTCACTTCAATTGGAGGATCGATGTAATGTCAATAATTACTTTAGTAAATAATATATTGTCATATTGTCACGTGATGTAATTTGGGGTTCTCGCTTCGTGCTACTCAGCATATGGTCATCTTACTGTCAAAAGGCAACAAAGCCAAAATCAATAAATAAATAGATAGATGAGAGGCCAGCCATTCACCCAACCTCGGTAACGGGAAGCACGCAGCTTTGAAATTCCCTCTCCTAGTTTTAAAATTTTGATATGTTTAACGAAAACCCCATTTCAGACAAGGAAAAAGAGAAAAATGTCTACCTAGATCTGGTTAATATGTTGCCTTTTCTGGTTGTTCTTATGGTTCTTTAGTACTCCCTTCTGCATCCGTGTGACTCCAAATGGCTCTTACATGCAAGTCAGCCATTTTTGGTTGCGTCTCTATTTCTGGTTTGTCTCTCCCTGATGCACACTTCCGATGTGAAACCCTATATTCGTCACTCTGATAGGACTTATTTTCAACACGTCTTCTTCAATATCATTGTTATTTGGCTACTCTTTATGAAACCTTGATCGTATTGAGAGGCGTGTTCCAACATTAGTTGGTAAGCAGCTAATGCTTGAGGAACTGCAACTTTAGAAATGATTTGTATGTAGGATTTGGTTGATCATCCACCCAGAAAAATTACAAGAGGTTAGCTAGCGGGTTTATTAAGTTAAGGCTCACTTGTGATGATTCCATGGAGCACTAGTAGGCTCGCTTAGTAGCAAGACGTTTAAAGTAGGAATATGACATTGACTATCGGACAATTTTGAACCAACTGCTCGACTTACATTTGTTAACACTCTAAACTATATTGATATTTTTCACGAATTAACAAAGTACATTGAAATTAATTTTTACTTCATTCAACAACATAATGTCCGCGGCACCCCACGTTTACTCCATTTCTAAATTATATCTAGGCTGTTTCACAGCTTAATTTCTAAACTCAAGTTGGTTTCACTACAATCATCATATTTGAGTGGCATACTAGATATAATTGATTTGATTTTGTGTAATTTTCGTTGATATGTTCCTCGATTTGTCAAATCTCCATGTATTCATACTATTGTCAGCGTCTTTCCTATGATCGTCCTTGTGTTTAAATTTGTGATGTCATATATCTTTCCATATTTGTTTGGTATTTAAATCCATATAAAAGATCATCATATTTGTTTGGGATCAAGATCTATATACTACAAAGTATTATTTGAAAAGATAGGGCATAGTCAAGCATTCAAAGTTTGTCACATTTTTTTTATAACTAAGTAATAACGTGAATGACTATTTTCAGTCTCCTATATTATTTAACTGCGTTTATTGGCAACGCCTGCACTTCATAAATCGAGATTAAGATGATGACACATATATGATGACTTTAATTCTAATAATTAGATTCATTCAAAATAAGGTTAACATATTGTTACATGTATAATAATTTTAATTTAGTAATTACATTAATTTCAATGACAGGTAAGTCTCTTCACTTAAAAGCTAGTAATGTACATTTCTTAATAGTATGGCGTTTTTAAATAAACTTCCCATTTTATTATTGATTTCGGAAATTCGTTGGCCAAACCGACGCAAAGTAGTCGAGATATTCGAAGTGCAGCGCCTTTTGCCCTACCCCGACGACGCCAAAGACCGCGAGGTCCTTTTATAGAGAGCCCACGCTCAGATCCAAGCACCCCCGAAAAGCAAACTTTCTTGAGAGAGAGAGAGGATTTGATACCTGTGGTGTTTAAAGATCCTGCAATGGAGAAAGAGACGAGTTCACAGGCATCATCCGGACTCTCGCATGAGGTTTTTCTAAGCTTTCGAGGAGCCGACACCCGTCATGGATTCACTGATTGCCTTTACCATGCCATGAATAGGGCCGGGATCCGTGTCTTTAGGGACGATGAATCCCTTCGTGTCGGTGAAAAAATTGGTGATGAACTTCTACAAGCAATTGAGAACTCCAAGATCTACATTCCCATATTCTCCGAGAATTATGCTTCGAGTCATTGGTGCCTCCGAGAGCTCACACACATGATCAAGTGCACCTCGAAATCGAGTAAGAACAAAGAGATTCTGCCCATTTTCTTGGACGTGGAACCTGAAGACGTCAAGCTCAAAACAGACTTATATAGTCAAGCTCTTTCAAAGCTCCAGGAAAAGTTTAGTACAGAAGTGGAGTCATGGAAAGAGGCTCTCAATGAGGTGGGCAAGATAAAGGGATGGAACTTGAAGAAAAATCAAGGGTAAATGTCTTTAATTTGTCAACTGCCATCTGTAAATTTCGTTTTCCTCCCTGCTCAGTTTAATTGTGGTGTTTTGTTGATGAAATTATAGTTTACTCATCTAGTCGGTTTTATATAGTTTAAAAAGCGTTCACCGCAATGGCCGCTGCTGCTATCGGCCACTATAGCAGCGAGAACGGAATTCTCACCGGTGGCCCCTATCGGCGGTATCGCTGCAATAGCTCCAGTCATTGGCAGTGTTGCAGTGGTAGCGCACCCTACTTGTCCTGATTCTCTCTCTCCTCATACTTTAATAATCTTTGACACAGTAGCCACGAACAGTAATATATCTCCGAAGAGCTCCACCAAGCTGTCGGCCAGCCACCACAGCAGCTCACCCGTCAATCACCGCCACTTCTTTGTCGTCAGCCCGACACAAAGCAGCCAGAAGCCAGCTCTGATCCATTCGCCCCCTCACTTTCTCTCTCTCACTCGCGGTGGCGAGTTGGATCCGGGATCTCGACGCCCACATCCGAAGTCGATGACCTTGGCCCAAGGCTGATGACGCCATCCCCGGCAGTTGGAAGGTCACGACCCACACGTGACGTGGAGAATTGAGGCAAAGCTGAGATGGCCAGTCAACCGGCGCGACGGGCGACGGCACCGAAATGCGATGGTGACGGTGCAGGCATGGCAACGGTGGGGGCTGACAGTGATGGTGACTGAAGCTGGGGAGCGGAGTGAGATTGGCAAAAATCACAATCGTATTAATGTCTAGATTCTTTTGCCAAATGTACACATAACATGTCACTGCGGGAGTAGTTTTATATATAAAGTTATCCCTAACATGGTTGTTATCTTGTAGGCAAGGAGATCTTATAAATTTGGTAATTCAAAGACTTTCACAGAAATTGAAGGTTGCATATGAAAATGTGCCTGACCATCTAGTCGGAGTTGATGATCGAGTAAATGATATAATCAAAATGTTGGATGTGGAATCTAATAGTGTACGATTTCTTGGAATCCATGGAATGGGCGGCGTTGGCAAAACAACTCTTGCTAAGGTCATCTTCAACACCCTATCTTCTAGGTTTGACCAATGTTGTTGTTTCCTTGCAGACATTCGGGAATCATCAAAAGGCTATAATGGTTTGGTAAATTTGCAAAAACATCTATTATCCAAGCTACTTGATTTTTGTTCTATCGATCAAATTTATCAAGTGAATGATGGGATCAACATGTTTGAGAAGAAAAGAGTACTTAAAAATAAAAAAGTTCTCATTGTTCTTGACGATGTTGATGAGAAAGAACAAATTAAAAGTCTAGCAAGAAAAGGTGATTGGTTCGGTCCTGGTAGTAGGATTATCATAACTGCTAGGGATCAAAGTGTCCTAATGATTGAGGGAGAAGCAACAAGAGAAAACGTTTCGACTTATGATGTACAAGAAATGGAATTTAATCATGCTCTTAAACTTTTTAGTAGGCATGCCTTTGGAAGTGACTTTCCACCATATGATCATGTCTACCTTTCTGAAAACATTGTCCATACTTTGGGAAAGCTTCCTTTGGCTCTTGAGATTACAGGTTCATCCCTTAACGGTAAATCTGAAGAATTATGGGTTGACACATGGAAGAAGCTACAAGATGCTCCTCCTAAGGAAGTCCGGAGAAAATTGATGATAACTTATGACAGGTTAGATCCTGCACAAAGGGAAGTATTCCTGGATATAGCTTGTTTTTTTGTTAATGAGAAGAAAACATACCCTTTCTACATGTGGGATGCCTGTGGATACCACCCACATGACGCCATTGAAGTCCTTCATCTCATGTCCTTGATAAAACTCAAGGATGACAATACTTTTTGGATGCATGACCAAGTGCGGGACCTCGGAAGAGAAATCGTCCGTCAAGAGAATTTCACTGATCCTTGTGAGCATAGTAGAGTGTGGAACTACTATGAAGCCTTGAGCATTTTGAAGCAGAAAGAGGTAAAAAATGAAATAACAATTTATTTTTCTATGAATTGTTGTAGACTATTCTTGCAAAAGGATAAATTAATCATTATTAGCGCTTGTAATTGTTTGGTTTTGACCTTCACATGTGGACTATTGGGTGTTTCCATTGTCAGGGAAGTAGGAAAATAAAAGCAATGTCACTACGAAGCGCAAGGTTCTTTCGAGGGAATCATAAAGACACTCTAATAGGTGATGAAGTTGCTCAATTACAAAACCTGGGATTTTTTCAAGAGAATCATGAAGACATTCTAACATGTGATGAAGTTGCTCAATTACGAAACCTGAGGTTCTTTCAAGGGAATGAGGTGTGTCTTGTTGGAGATTTCAATAATCTTCTCCCCAATTTAAGATGGCTTTCTTGGAGATATAACTCTGACGAGTTTAAGGCAACAAACTTCCATCCAAAAAACTTAGTCGTTCTTGACCTTTCATGGAGTGGTATTTCGGAGAAATGGATTGGCTGGGAGCAAATTAGGGTATAATACCAGCCCCACTCTACATACAAGTATCGTTTCTTTTGTCATTTTTTTCCTACAGGTAGTTTCTTAACATGTATTTTATCAAATTGTTTTGCAGGCAGCAAGTAAACTAAAAGTACTAGATCTTAGCAACTGCTTTTACTTAAGGAGAACACCTGATTTATCCACATGGGTTTCCTTGGAGAGATTGATTCTTGAAAACTGTTGTGACTTAGTTGACATTGACCCATCCATTGGTAAATTAAAGCTCCTAACTACTTTGAACTTGTCTGGATGTTATTCTCTTCAAGAGTTGCCTAAAGAAATTGGATGTCTACTAGCTTCGACAGAGATTGTCATGCCTTGCCCACTATTTCCGAAGACGACGTTAGGTAATATGCAATTATTGTTGACGCATGTATCAAATTGGCATAGCTGCAATTTGCCATTATTGACTCAATTGCCATTATTGATTCAACAAAGGATGAATATTAGGCGGTTGCATTTATCTTGGTGTATGAATATGAAGGTACTTCCAAACTCGATTGGAAAATTTCTATCATTAGTCGAGTTGGATTTGTCATCGACAAGTATTGGTCACCTACCTGATTCAATCGGCAATCTAAAGCAATTGAAAGTGCTAAGGATGAGCGACATAATAGGAATAATAAAATTTCCAAGTGTGATTGGGCAGTTTGAAAAGCTTGAAGAGTTAGATACTCGACAATGTTGCAGCTTAACTGGCGAAATCCCTGAAGAAATTGGGAGATTGTCCCGTTTAAGGATCCTAGACTTGTCAGACACACTTATATCTGGATTACCCACCTCGATGAGTCACCTCTCTAACCTCCAAACACTTAATCTAGAAAAATGTCCTGAGCTTAAACAATTGCCAGAGCTTCCCCAAAGTTTGACTTGTCTGAGATGGGGCCCTAAAAATTGCTGGTGTTCTGCTACAGAGGAGGAGGAATATGAGCCGGAGGAATATTGGCATGAGATAGAGCGTCTTCCTCTGAAGGAGTACGGGCCAGTCTCCTATATTTCCACCAGACCTGATGCCATATCTCCGCTAGAAACACTTGTCACCACTCTTCCCAGTTGCATCGCTGCCCTGTCTCAGCTTAAAACACTAAAATTGTGCTGCGAAAATGTGGAATTCCTCCCCCAGCTCCCGTCTAGTTTAAGAGAGTTACAACTTCGAGATCTGACGACCACACGATCACTAGATTTTTCCAATTTGAAAAACTTGTCAATCTTGGTATTTTATGGATGTTCTCTAGAATTCTCAAGTATATTTGATGCGGAGTCGGAGAAGCTCTGTATGGAGCGCTGTGAGCTTAGAAAACCAAATGCACCATTGCAGCTAGAAACAAAAAGATTGAGATTATTAGAGATGATTGGATGTGAGTTTTTTCCAGAAGTACTTGATCTGTCGCGCATGAAGAATCTACACAAGGTAACTCTGCTAACTTGCTTTTCACTAGTCGAGATTCGTGGCCTTGAAGAATTGGGATCCCTTTGCTCCCTATCAGTCGTCTTTTGCCCTTCCATGGAGAGGATGTCAGACCTATCGAAATTGAAAAAGCTACGGGAGCTCGAAGTAAGAGCTTGTCATGAGCTAGAAGTCATGCAAGGTCTCAACCAGTTGGAATCTTTAAAATTGCGGGAAATCTATGATAATGGAGAGTTTGGGGGTGAAACCTCAAACGCTTCTTCCGCCTCCGCCGTAGTATCCATGAGTCCCGTCAGCGGCTCCAATTCGTCGTTTTCATCCGGCGAGCTCAGATCCGCTGCATTCTTCGACATGTCACCGCTGCCTCCGTCTCTGCCGTCGCCTCGAGGAGCCCCATCAACAGCTGGAATAGAGCAACGCCAAGTTTTGCCGAAGCGAAAAAGCGCGCAAGGTCTCGAACACTCGGAATCTTCAAAGAAGCAGAGAATCTATGGTAATGGAGAGTTTGGGGGTGACACCTCAAACGCTGCCCACACCTCCGCCATCATATCCAGGAGTCCTATCGGCGGCTCCGATTCGTCGTCCACGTCCGGCGAGCTCGGCTCCGATTCGACGTCCACGTCCGGCGAGCTCGACTCCGATTCGTCGTCCACGTCCGGCGAGCTTAGATCCATTACAATGTTCGGTGTGTTGCTGCAGCCTCCGCCTCCACCTCCGCCATCATCTCTATGAGCCCCATCAGCAGATGGATTATGGCAGCACCAAGTTTCGCACCAAAACTTGCACTGGTAATTCTGAATTGCACGCCATATGTTTGCGCAATTACCTCTTTCCCTGTTCAGATCTGGATATGGAGTTTTGTTACGAGGGTTTGATGGGTGAAGTTTCTGGTGTTGGGCTACTTGGGAAATCTGTGCTAATGGATATCGTAGTTTTACATTTGATTTGGTGTGCAGACGGTGGTAAAAACCCCACATTTCAAGAGAAGTCCATGTTCACACTCGTTAAAGGGCTTAGGGAGTTGAATCTTGCGGTGTGGAATAGCAATATCCTCACTTTCGATGACTTCATCGGCAGGGGAAAGTAATTACTTCCTACATTGAATCCATTTTGCTAACAAAACCGTTATTGAGTTGTTTTGGATTTTGGACCTTGAGTGGCTAGTGTTCTCATCTTAGTCGTGTTTTCCATGGTCTCAAGGGTTCGGCTCTATAAGGTTCTTTCTGGGAGCTTCGGTAATACATCCTGGCCTCTTGAGACTTAAAAATGGGCAGGTACCACCAGTTGAATCTTTTCCTCTTTTCTTATGCATGTAAAATTATGCATCAGGTTCAAAAACAGAATCGAAAAAAAATGAAATTGTCTGAAGATGGAATGCTTAAGATGACCTTTGTGTAAAAATGGTGGTGAGATTTCTCTAATTCACTCATTTGCAATAATAACTCGCACTAGGTTCTGCTTTGCTTTTGAAATTAAATGCCAACTGCCGAATTGTTGGGGTCGTCATCATCATCATCAGTCATTAAAAAGGTTTGATTGCTTGGACAATTTGCTGGAAACTTGGGTGCTTCATAGCACTGACTGCATTTTCCATATCCATTTTAATCTGTCATTTGTGTGTTAGGGCTTCACATGACATATTTTTCAACTTATATTGTTTTGCTCTCTATGGATATCATATATTTTGTAAACTGGTGAAATATGAGCCAATTGCTACTATTGAGTGTATTTATTCCTTCCAGGAAGTAATAATCTTGCATAACTTAGTTCTCCCAATGGGAGTAGTGCCAATGGCACTACGCAAGTTCTTCTAGCTAGATTCTAATATTGTTAATTTTGCAATGGAACAAGGAGAATACTTGTCTTGGAAGTGAGAAAAAGGCCTTGTTCTTTTCCTTTTCCTTTTTTTTTCCAAGAATATTGTTAGGCACTTACTAACACTTGATATGACATCTCTTGAGATTAAAACATCGTGATATGTCAAACCGATTCTGTAAGAATGATATCGACTACTTCTTGCAGCTAAAGTAATGGAGTTTTTACATATTCCCAAGGATGTGAGACAGGTGTTGCCCAGAATCCTCGATACTGTCACATAAACTTTTGTTCCTAATATCCTTTTGGGGGTCATGATCAGCTGAAATAATGTAGGATTTCCAAATTGTTGAGCACTCATCTGAGTATCTTAATATATTGTGGTATTAGTGAGTGCTATGATCATCAGGACAAATTTGATTTGTGCTCTGTTTCATTCTCAAACAGCTGATGTACAAAAAAGTATTCAACACAAACTATGTGGGATTCATGAGAGATGGAGCAAAATGGTTGGTAGAGAACACGGATTTTAAACCTGTTGGTAGGATTCATCCCTCTTTATTATTCTGATGCTATCTTAGTGAGAAACCTTTTTTTTCTTTGGTATGGTGATTTGCTTCAGTCATCTTATCTTCACCTTTACCCAGACTCACTCATTTGTAGTGTACTTAGTGATGTTCCTCAATTGTTATGCAGAAACCGTGCTAGGATATATTTTTCTGTTAGGTAGCTACCTTTTCTATTGCCACAAATTTTTACTAGGAGCTTCACTACAAGCAAATGTTATTTTTCTTAGGCATGGCAAGAAATGCATACTTTCGTCTTGTTTGATTTTCTCCATGATGACACAAGTTGCAATATGGTGCTGTTATAAATGTCAACATGTACACATGATATTCTGTTGATCTCTGAAGACATGCGTGTGTAAGACAATGCTTAAGCATATGTTACTATCAGGCATTTGAGCACTACACAGGTTCATTTTTTCTAAACCTACCCTTGAGAAATAGTGCAACTTGGTGATCTAATTTCTTTCTTGTTCTGCAACTTATAGATTGAGAAGCAATCTTGCAGGACGCAATCTGTGCTATTCAATGCATAAATTAATTAGTTGTTTGTTGCTGCATATGATGATTTGATTCCATCCCGTCCTATCTTCCTTGAAAGCCAGGTGAGAAATTGATTTGACATACAACAAATTTCCTCATCAAAGTTAAGAATGAACATGTTTCATTGCCGAATTGCCATCTCGGACTTAAGTAGTGTTGGTATTTTGCCAGATTTCACATTGTTCCATTCTCATATGAAGTCTAGGCTCAAGAAAATGACACTACGGTAAAGCTGTAGGAAATTATTCTTATTGAGGGCTTGAAACTTGAAGATGTACCTGCAAGAGTGTATACAGTCCATGTCTACCTTTGAGATTGCTTGGTGCGGAAGGATCACCGACAAGATGCATGCTTATCAAGTAACTTCTCCAAGTGAGTTTTGCTCTTTTTTAGGGGAATTAATTTGATGACTGTTTTACCTACGATCATCATTATCATCGTCACATGAGATCGACTTGTCCTTGATTGGTTATCATACAAATGTCAATTGAAGATTCGTTTGGTGTTTTCATGAGTTTTAATGTGATAATGCTAGGTGCTAACTGCTAACAATATTTCTTTTTTTGTTCCAGGGTAGTAGAAGTTATCCAAAGGGGCAGAGTGAGAACAGCGTTGCACGCAGTGTAGAATTCAAATTTACTTTGACAGGACACGTTTTGCAGAGAATTGAGAACTTTAGCAATCATTTGAATATGTAACATTAGTATAGGCAAGGCAGAGGCTATAGTTACGTTTACATAAATAAAATTATGCTGTCAAAATGAGACTCATCTAGATTGTTTCTCATGTTTCTTCTTTTCTATTTAGTAAGAGAAAAGGAGAGAGAACAAAAAGCCAATCTTGGTAGTTACCTTTAACTTTTGCTAAAAAATGTAAGATACGGCATACAATGTGATTTAAGAGATCAGTTCCAGTAGAAACCGAGACGATCAATGCATATGAATTGCAAAATAGATTTTGACTTGCATATGACTTAAAGATTTAACAGTTTGCACTTGATCATTTGCAAAATATGCAGTGTGACTGCGCTCTTACACCTACTGCTTATGATAGCCATTTGCAAATAAAATTGGTTTTCCTTCTTTAACTAGCAAAATATTTAGATTGTATGCAAACTTTGTTCGTTATAAATAAAATGGAACCGGCATAGGATGCGACGGTTTACAGTGAAGGTAATTTGCTATATGAACACTTCTTGACAGGCAACGATAAAATTAGAAAACAAAGGAAAGTTTCCAGGCCGAAGGAAGAGGACTTCTGGGGTTCGACAACATTATCACATAACTATACAACAGCAGCTTCCTGCGGAACCTTTGACATTTCTTCTAGTAGAAGCTTTCTCTCAGCAAGGTCGTGGAGGATAATGCCCCGAATAAGGACCTGAGAAATGAACAACTACTAATGACACTCGGCAATGAACAAAATAGAATCAACCTAGTAATGACGTAATTCATGCACCACTGTTACAGAGCGGTGGGAGTTTCATGGAGACGTGAGCAATGGAGAAGGGAGTTAATTAATTATTTGTCTTCTGCTTAGAAATGTTGAAGAACGGACGAATGACTGCGAGGAGCACTGCAAGGACGTGGAGGCGGAGCCAAATTATTTGTCTTCTGGCGCGGATTAGGCTTACAAATACCAAAAAACATGAAGCTAAAGGCACGCTCAAATAATTCCAAAACTTCAACTTAGGCTGACGAGGAGGGAGAGATCTCAAGAATTAGGCTGCATACACGGATAAGAAAGAATAAAAAGGGCAACTAGACAATCAGCCCCACCAATAAAGAATGAATCAGGTGTGGAAGCTTGCAATGTCAGTTTAATACAGACATAACTTGTATTCATTCCTTCCTTGCATGAACTGTCTGCAACCATGAAAACATGGTGAGAAACCGGTGCCGAATATCTTCTAATGTCATCATGAAATATGATTGTTGTCTTGTGTTGTTATCTCATGAAGAGTTTTTTTAGAGATGAAAAAAAAAAAAAATCTGCACAGCATCATGCAGACAACTCAGCCATGCCAAAACCGCCTCGGCATCATTCTAACAATTTAACCCCTCCAACACCAACTCAGCAACATCAAAGTAAACTAATTTGCACTCTGCCCAACAAGAAGTACCACTTTTGTTCTAGCATAGAGGGCAAACTTCATCCTCCCTATAAAAATTTATACGACACTCTTCCAAAATTGCAGTACCATAAGACATGACTCATTTTTAAGGAAACGAAAGCATCAACTTGCTTCCAACTACAGGCAAAAACAGAATCTCCAAGTCAGGACTTGCTCAATGAATAGGATTCTTACATTCGCATCATTTAGATCCATGTCGGCAGGCAGAAAGCCCTCAACGGCTTTTTGAAGTTCCTCAAACCCAGGACCATGGTTGGCATTTTAAAGCTGCCAAGGAACCTGGGCTGGGAATTTACAGTGACTTTCGTAGAGAATGTCTTAGGCTTGAATGCCAGATTGGGGGATTGAAGTCTGCATTTGCTTCCCTGTCATCTAGTGCAATTACGGTAGTTAATCAGGCCAAAACTCTTCAACAGATCTGTATAAGCACACTGGTGCTTTTGTTTATCTAATTGATTTCATGAATAGGGTGATGCAACACCATTAGCACATCAGCAAAGTTATAAGAGAGTAAGCGGGCACAAGCAGCAGGGGCATGGCAACATACTACCATTTATTTACAACTCTATCACCAAAAGTTCATAAATGATCACAAAGATCTGAAAATTTGTGCACCGCTAGGGCAATCAATGGCTTACGAAGTGAGATAAAGGGATTATTATTCATCCATCAAAAGTAGCATCTAAACACATCTCTTCGCTAGAGCAATGTGTGACATTACACCTTCACATACATTAAAAGAAGGAAAATTCCAGGTGCTCCGTCCTCAAAAATATCAAGCTGACACACCTTCCTCTTAGCAGGTACAAATAGATTCTTGGCTGGCTTAAAAAGGATTCTAATCTGTAGAAAATAAATGAAAGGAACCATCGGATAAAAGAAGGTGCATTTTGGAAGTCACTTTCATTTGTTCAAGCGTTAGTTACCGGCCTTGTGATGACTCGTCTTTAGCTGCCTTAATCTTCTCTATCGCCTGATAGACATGGTAATACAACATTGAAAACATGTATGTTCTCTCCTTCAGAGTAAAAGAAGCAACTTCCTCAAGTAGGCAACTGACCAACACATCACTGAAGATGGAAGCCATACCTTCGTCACTCTGTCAATGTTGAACCCATTCACATTCACAAGAGAGGAAATCAAGCCCTTGAAAGGGAAATAACAATCAGTTAAGCGAGTCAAAAATTCAAAAAGTGAAATGTTGCAAGTAAATCCCAACATAAAAATGGCCCACCTCCTCATTTGGAGTAGTCCATTTTACCTCAGGTTGTTCTTCCATAGAAATTATTGGTTCCTTGAAAAGCCATTGAGCTTCGCTAGGGGGCCAATTATCAGGTATCTGATAGCTATTCAAAAACAAGCAAACATTTCCTTAAGAAGGATAACCAAACTGAATGAAGACTTCCAAGTAATGCAAAGAACCTCTTGGTCTTAAGGATAGAGAAATGATACGATTTTGTTCAAGTGAGATGAAAGAACAGACAAAGCAGATGTCAGAATAGATAAAAGTATTATAGTAAATCAACACATGAAGTAGCATGGCTGATGCACTGATCGCCAGCCCAAATCTATTGGTGGCAAATGATCTTTCAGTTTCAACTTGTTGATTAATTATTTCCATGCCAACTGAGATTGAGATATAATTCTTTTAAGTCAAGGAATTCAGCAACCAAGAATATTACAGCGAGAAACTTTGCTGCCTAATTTTGCTTACAAGTCAGGGGACAAGAAAAGAGAATAAGAAATGGATAAGTTCAAGGGCAGTCAGCCCTCCTATACCAGATAAATTCATTCCAAAGTAAAGCCACTGAAATCATCAAGCTAAAACGTATGAGAGGGCGGGAATGATATACTATAGCATAAAACAGGTAACATAGCACTGCAATACTATCATGTCTACCTTGAATGCTTACACAATAATCACTTCCAGAGAGAATGTACAGGTCAATGAATTGATCCATATCCAGATTCATCTCCTCCAAGATCTAAAAGTCATGAAAGTAAGAAAAAAAAAATTTAAGCAATCACAATGAATAAACTTTTATAAGTACCTTGGAAATTTCAAATTCCGTGACTGGAACTTCTCTTGAGCTGGGATCCATCAAATGGCTTAGAAATCTAGGAGCTCCAAAGTAAGGGAACCTATATCTTCAGAAGCAACTGCATAAACCTTAGGAAAAAGAAAAATTACAGCTAAAGCACTATTCATGGTAGATGAATTCTGGTTACCACAGAACAATTAAGCAATGATAGGAATTCAAAGTCAGCAAAATTCCTCGGACAAAGATGGCTTAGTAAAGAGCACATCAAATGTAAATGACTACGCAGAAGAAGACATTAGACAAGTGAACATGCATATGTGTGAGTGAAAAAAGAAATTAAATCATGTTAAACGATTGGCTATCATGGGAAAACAATGAACAATTCTAATTTAGAAGACAATCAAATGGGAAGATACTTGCCTTTCCAGCTTTGCAAAGTGCAGCACATTGTGCCTCTGCTTCTGAAGGAACCTAAAGTACAAAAACTGAATTTGGTATCTAAACTTTTTGTTAGAAATAAAAAAGAACAAATTTTTCTGATAGAACAGTAACCTCAACTGCTCGGACACCCATAAGCCTCAATAGCCTTTTGCAGTCTTCATTGTGCTGTTGTGTCACCTGCAAGGGTATCAAAGCCATGTACCACAAGTGCACGCTTGTGTGTGTGCGTGAGAGAGAGAGAGAGAGAGAGAGAGAGAGAGAGAGATGCATATGCCACAATGGCTACTGCCAACTCCTCTGAGGCATCTGCCCTCTTTGAAAAACTGCTCAGACACTCATCAAAGGTAACTAAATGTATTCATAGGTAATTCCAAAAACGAGAAAAGAGAAGTCTACATAGCAATAAAGTACTGTTTGGCAAGCTCTTGCTTCTTCAAATCAGGAGGTTTACCATCAAACACGCAGCTATTGTAACAACAGGAAAACATAATTCAGAGAAGCACGAGCTTCATTTTCCCAGTATTCTATCCCAACGAAAACAAAGGAGGTAAAGAAAAAAAATTTACACTGGCTTTATCCGCGCCTCCAACAGCCTAATCGTCCGGTAGAACATGCCTTGCAGATGACTACACAGGAAAGCAAATCTAAAGGCAGCCCAAAGTCAACACTTTCCAAGCACAAAGACCACATTGCAAGTACTGAACAATGTGATAGGCGTCGATCTCATATACATAAAACTGAGTCCAAGAGATGACATCCGAAGCATCAAAACATAAGGCTAGTGTACATGGTGACTTCACCAGCCTCATTGGCGAGCATCTGAGTCCCCTTCCTCCCAACCACAACCTAATCCACCAATCAAAAGAACCGAAAAACCCCAACACTCAAAATCCAAATCCCACCCGACACCAAAACGCACAATCACAAACATCGATTCACAAGAGGCAACTTAACGAAGAACTGATAGATGCTCATGCTGGCATCGACGGCAATCCCCCGGCCGAAGTAGCTCTCGAGCATCTGCTTCTTCATCGCCATCGGGGCACTGTCCGCCAGTAGCTTCGTCAGTCCCTACCGAAATCAATGGACGAGACTCAATGAACAACACATGGAAATGATCGGATTGAAGATGACTGAGGTCGAACTGAACTACCACGATGCCCATATCGGGGGTAGAGAGAGAGATCGTTGCAGTGAAATCGAGGGATGAAACCGAAGCTGCTTGGGATCGGATGAATTGAATTCTAGGGGTTTCGAGCTCTTCTGCTTCCCGCCAATTTTGGAGGCTATCGCGTTTTGGGATGAAGCGTGGGAGTCACGCGCAAGTGTCGCGAGTGGGACGCTGTTAATTTAGTACTGCTAGTACTGTTCTAGTGATAAACGTTTGCACACAAAACTTAAAAATTTCTTTTTTTTTATTATTTATTTCTGGGCTCGTATCAATCGTGAATTTACCAATTTTGATCTAGCGGGAATTACCCTTGATGCATTTTTTTTTTTTGTCTATTTTCCTTTTTTTTATGTTTTTTATTTTTTTGCAAAATAGACAGACGCCTGAATGGTCAAACAAAAATCGAGTTTCAACATTCAACTTTTGATCATTAAGAATAACTAGTTGTTCTTTACTCTCTCCAAGCTTGAGCCACTAACATCTGATTCCTAACACCTAAATTTTCATTCGAAAACTTCTTATTCATTTAATAAGAAAACTAGGATTGAATTCGATAGAATTTAATCCTAAACAAGAACATCAATCTTGCATAGTCTTGTATTTGCAGTTGTTGCTGTATTTCTTTGCATTTAAATTTGGAATCTAAAACTTAGAATAAGTTTTTGCGTTTTTCTTGGCATATGTCTTCGCGCAATCCTACATTATTCCACGAGGTTCGATGATAAGTGTATAATATAGAACCACTAATCTAAGCTTCCATTTTATGATTATGATTTTTACATTATTAATATTTCATATTTTTCATGTGTCTTAATATAAGTTATTGTTAGTGAATTATAGAGCAAGTAATGATCATTAAAGTTGACAATTCACTGCAATCGTTTAATCAATAATACATGTGGAAGCTAGGTAGACTTTGAAACCCACTCTAAAACCTATGATAGGATAGGTTCCAGGGTATGCAGAATAGGTTTCAAGTTCCAAAAAAATGAGGAATCTGTTTCAAAAAGTAGATTCCAAGTTCCACTTGAAACTTTTATGAAATCTGATGGAACTTAGAACCACTCATCCCTACTTGCATATTTCATGGATAAGGATCACTTGGCATCTCACTAACATGTCCAGAATCAGCATCTATGAGTAGACTGCCTTCTGCTTTTTGGTGTATCTTTCAAATGTGATAAATAGGCAAGCATTTCCTGAACATTTCAGTTACCGCTTGCTATTGTTTATTCAACTCTTCTTTGTTTCCACATTCAACCATCAAATCCAAATACCTAGCAATACCGCAAGAGACGAAGATCACGTTCTCTTATTTTCACATGTAGACAATAGAAGATATTTACAATCAATTTTTCTTGCTACAAACCAAATTAAAACACCATCTTTGAATTTTTTTTATCCTAGTTTTAAAAATTTGAGATGTTTGACTAAATCAAGTCCTGATTTCAAACTCTAAAACATTGAAAAAAATGAGAAAAAGCGTAAAGTTAAAGTAAAAGGATGTCTATATATATATTGATAAAATTACGAACTGAAAACCTCCCTTCAAATTAACGCCAATTATCTGTTTTAAATTTATTTGGACAATGACCTTTTGCCGGTAATATAGGATTAGAAAAATTAATTTATGAAACAATGTTACAACTTGTTAGATATATTTGTAATGTACATTTACCAAGTCTTTCACACATGGAGAATATTGCGTGTATATTGTATATGGTCAATTTATTTCTAGAATCTTGACATCGTGTACAGAAAAGCCTTTAGTTTATTTGTCTCTCCCAAACATAACCCTCAAATGGAATCTCACTACCCCATTTAGACAGTCTCCGCCATGATTTACCATGAAAGACTTCGAATCCTAGAATCACGTCGTTGAATCAATGCCAACTGTGACTCAGCTCCACCATGGACGAAAACCTCACATGCCGCGACGACACAACTCATCCAGATCTTTGCCTTCATAACCCGCTGTCCTTCGGTGCTTGTTACTCAACAAACCACCCATCAGACAGGTAATAGTCCTCCGAGGTGAACAGTGGAAACAGAGACTTGGATCGCTGCCACATGCGGCAACACGGTCAAGACCACAAACCTAACCTAGTTCATGTGTTACTAGTCTTTTTTTGATCCGTGCCAGCTTCGTGCCTATGCTTGGGCTTTGCTCCATCCTCAGACGTCAGCATCAAGTAACCACCATATCATTTGTGCCGCTCACCGCTCCACATCATCATGACATCATTGTTATTAGAGCTGGCAATTTGTGGCCACTTATCATGATCGGGTTTTGTAATCTTGTCAAGCATTCCAAACGTGGACTTGTCAAAAACTGGTTCGGGTTTCAGTTTGTGAGTTAACCGGTTGAATCACCCATCGGGCCACCGGATGAATAACAAAGAATTTGATGATATATATATTAGAGTATGGCAATTAGTACCAAAAAGAGCGCTCATGTGTTTAGATGCATCTTGAGTGTAAATGATATGCGGCGATTATCTCTTGTTTAATTAATACTTACAAAGAAACCAAGGGAAATCTTGCAAAAAAAAGGGAGGGGGGCTGTTGACCTCATAAACACCTAAATTTTTTACCAAGGTTCGACTAGATTTTGATCAAAAGTTAACCTTGTTAAGATTATGATCAAAGGGTACAACTGGATTGGGCATTGTAAGAGTTTTCCAATAATGCCTACTTTGTCCAAATCGGACAATCAAATCGCTGGATGTATTGTCGCAAGGGATGCTTGATCCTTTGGATGTTCACTTCTTCGATTTCCCCAATATTGTTCTTAAAGGAAATGAGCTGCAACTACTGTTTGAAGTATGTTTGAAGATTGAAAATTTAGTGATCTGATATTGAAGGCAATAGAGCCTTCAATTGTTTTGTTAGACATACATGATGATTGGCTAAAGAGTATATTAGAATACCCTTCTTTCTCTCATTTCATTATAATTTCTAGTGCTCTTCATGTGAAAAATGAAAGTTGAAATGTTACTACTGCCTCCTATGACAGTTGTCACTAAATCTGATGATATCTAACTCTCTCTAATGGATGATCAGTAGATGAAGGTAATGCAATCCTTTAAATTCTTTTGTTGGCTGAAAATTCTCCAATTTAATGATACCACTTTCTGCATGATACATGTGGCAAATTTTACCAGATGAAATAGTTATTTTTATTTAAAATGTTACAATGACAACGTATGACTTTAGCATTTTCATGTTGAAGACAATCTTTCGCCGCTTTTTGATAATGGCACTCATATTATTTCAAGGTTACTATATGTTTGTAATTAATGAATAGTATTGTATATGTTTTCTTCTTGAGTTCTATCGTGCATATGCTATTGACCTTGCAATCTTTTGGTAGGTGAAAGTACTTTGTGGTATTAAACACATCACAAGTATCATAACTTTTGTACCATGCTTATTTGAATACCATAATTTTTTTTCAATTATTTAAATGCTTTGATTTTTAAAAAACGTGGCACATCTTTTAAAAAACTTTCATCCACATGTTGGAAATACAATATGACTTGGCATAAGTGATCGATTATTGAAGTTAGTATCGTACAAAAGTTATAAAACTCAAGTGATTGAAAAAACTCGTGATATTTCAACGATCGCCAAGCGAAAGTTACAACATTTATGACCTCGTTGTCCCCTCTTCATTTATCCCGATTTCACTTTATATCCTCTATTTTTAAAGCTATATATCTCTGATGTAAAATTTGTCATTAAATGAATGGGACATGGAAACTCCTGATATAATGACCCATTGACTGATCAACGAAACTTCTAGGAAACTTTCTGGATGATTTGGAAACCGCGTTCTACTTTTTGGCATGTCCTCAAATGTGACTAATGGACGAGAATTTATTGAACAAATTTCGTAAACCGCGTCTGAGGAAGACTCTTCAATGGGGGTCCGTCGTCTCGCAACCCAAGATGAAGGAAGACTTTGACTTGCTTCCCCTCGCCAATCTTTTCTTTTGAGTAAGTTTTGTCGGCTCTTGCCTCATCACTTTCTCTGCAACTAAGCGAGATGGGGGACGACTTTTGACTTCTTTGGTCGGAAGAAAAGAAGAGGAAAATGCAACGAAGTGAGCAAAGATATTAGAATACTTTGGCTTGCTTTTTCGAGTTACACGCTATGAAGTAGATTAGCTAACAATGATGATTTGGGACTTGTGAGCTTTCCAGACAAATTAACTAATCGGGATTAACTTAAATTTGATAATTCATCACCCCTCTAAATACCTTCTTTGAAAGTTTAAATTTAAAATTTAAGATAAGCGAGTTGCAACTTTAAAATCTGAAATAGAATGTATTAAGCTATTCACGGTTGAATTCTAATCTATAAAATAGTTCGTATTGAGAATTTTTGCAAATCAATCCATTTAATAAATAAGCAACATTTTGTTTGGGGCACTCTACATTCACTCCATTGCTAAATTTGATTATCTAGGCTATTTCACAACTTAATTTCCAAAATCAAGCTAATTTCACTATAGTCATCTTATTTTTAGTGGGATGCTACATATATTTGGGTTTCATTTTGTGTAATCTTTATTAATATGATTTGCGATTTATCGAGAATCACAAATATTCGAAATGTTGTCAGAGTCATTTATGTAGCTGTATTTATGTTTAATTTGTGTATCGTATGTCTTTCCATATTGGTTTGGGACCTAAACATATATACTACAAACGATCATTTGAAAAGGTAGGGCATAGTCAAGCATTCAAAATTTGTCATATTATTTTGTAGCTAAGTATTAATGTGAATAACTCTTTTCAATCTCTTACATTATCATAATTGCTTTTATTGGTAACACCGGTCATGTAATACGTCATAAAAGGAGGTTAAGATCATGATATATATTAATTACAATTTAAGTAAATAAATTAATTCCAAATAAGGTTAAGATTCCGATATAATAATTTTGATTTAGTAATTACCTTAATTCCAATAACAGATAAGTCTCTTCACTTAAAAGCTATTAATGTGTTTTTCTTAATATTGATGGTGTTTTTATAGAATTCGCATCTTATTTTGGGAATTTCGGTGGCCAAACCAATGCAAAACAGACAAGATATACATAAACATGAAACAAATTAATCAAATAATGAAGGAATAAACCAAACCAAATTGATAATTCATCGCCTCCCTCTCATCACCTTCTTCTAAAATTTTAATTTAAAATTTTAAGATAAGCGAGTTGCAATTTTAAAATATAGAATAAAATATATCAAGTTGCTCATGGTTAGATCATAATTAATAAAATAGTTCGTATTGAGAATTTTGCAAATCAATCCATTTTATAAATGAAAAATGTATTAGTGTTCCTCTCACTCTACATTCACTTAGTTGCTAAATCTATTTATCTAGGCTATTTCACCGCTTAATTTCCAAAATCAAGTTGTTTTCACTGCAATCATCTTATTTTGAGTAGGTTGCTAGATTATTTGATTTGAGTTTGTGTAATCATCACTAATATGATCTACGATTTATCAAACCTCACAAATGTTCAAATTTTGTTAGCATCTTTTTTAGAGTTGTCTATGTTTAATGTTTGCTATCATATATCTTTCAATATTTGTTCGGGATCTAGATCTATATTCTATGAATGATCATTTTGAAAAGGTTAGGCATACTCAGGCATTCAAAAGTTTGTCACATTATTTTGTAACTGAGCAATAATGTGAATAACTCTTTTCAATCTCTTATATTATTTTAATTGCTTTTAGTGGCAACACCAGCCACGTAATACTTCATATAGTGAGGTTAATATTATGATACATACGTATCAATTTTAATTAAAGTAAATAAATTTATTCCAAGTAAGGTTAATATTCAGATAAATTTATAATAATTTTAGTAATTACATTAATTCTACTGCCGAAGAAGTGTCTTCACTTAAAAGCTATCTGTGTTTTTCTCAATAGTAACGGTGTTTTATAATAGAATTCGCATCTTAATATTTTAATTTGGGAAATTCGGTGGCCAAACCGATGCAAGATAGACAAGATATACATGAACCCAAAACAAATCAATGAAAAGATGAAGGTGCACCAAGGAAGGGAACAAAGGTGTTGACTATATTGAATGAAGTAATATTGGAATGCCCTGCTCTTTCCACCCTGACGAAAACACTCCTCAACACTGTGTTTGTGCATATTATCTTTTGTGGATCCAATTTTCTAGCATCCTTCCTTTACCATTTGCGAAAGTTCTTTTAGTGCGCCTCTCCTTTTGTTTGGTTTCTTCTCTTCCTTATTATATGATCAACACGGTGATTTGACCATAAAATAGATATGTATTATAAGTGCGTTTGTTTTGCGTTCGTGTAAACTATTAACGTGATCATGTCGTTTGCATGAGGGGGAGGGAAGGGATGGACTAATAAAAAAGTGTAAAGAACATGTCTATCCCAACATTTTTCTCACAAGAAATCATTTGAAGACATATTTTCAAGAATTTGTTGATAAAGAAGACAAATCGATGGATAGTTGCCTCAATTGAATCACGAATCTCAACCTTACGATTGGAGAATCTTATATGACAATGAAAAAAACAACAAGCTAAATAACAACAAGGTAATTAGTTTTACTTTTTGGCATGTTTTTGAAATGTGACTACTAGACAAGAATTTCCTCAATCACGTACGCAGTGAGATCAATAAGTGTAATTTAGAGTCAATAGATAAATTAAATTTTTTTGATGTATATCAAATTTACGTAAAATTATCGGATATTTAGATTTTTTTATAACACCAAAGATAAGTTGTGCAAATTTCATATTGAGTCCCACTCTTAAATACAAGTTGGTATAATTATTATACTTTGAATTGATTTCATCAGCCGCATCAATTATAGTTAGTTTATACAATATGTTCATGATAAATAAGAGTCCGTCGCCTCGCGATGCAAGACGGAGGAAGACTTTGGACTTGCTTTTCCCCCGCCTATCTTTTCTTTTCTCCCTTTTTCTTTCAAGTAGGTTTTGTTGGCTTTTGCTTTGTGACCTTTGCAATTAACCAAGCGAAATGGTGGGAAACTTTTTGACTTGTTTTCCCACGCCAGAGTCTTTTTTTATTTCTTTCTTTTGAGTAGTTTTTGTAGGCTTTTGCCTTTTTCCGTTCTTTGGTTGGAAGAAAAGAACAGGAAAATGCGACGCACCAAGCCAGATAGTGGATGACTTTGACTTGATACTTGCATGCTTTCCAGACCATTAACCACTCAGGATTAATTTAAATTTGATAATTCACCCCTCTTCTTATTAACTTCTTTTAAAATTAAAATTTAAAATTCAATATAAGTGAGTTACAATTTTAAAATCTGAAATAAAATATATTAAGTTGCTCACGATTAAATCTTAATTAACACAATAATTCATATTGAGAATTTTGTAAATCAGTCCATTTTGTAAATCAAAAACTTATCGTTCATGACACTGACATTCATTCCATTACTAAATCTAATTATCTTGGCAATTTCACAGCTTAATTTTCAAAATTAAGCTGTTTTAATTGCAATCATGTTATTTTGAGTGGGATGCTAGATTTATTTGATTTGATTTTGTGTAATCTTCATTGATATGATCCGTGATTTATCAAATCTCACAAATATTCAGAATATTGTTAGCATCATTTATATAGCTATCGTTATGTTTAATGTGTGGTATCACCTATTTTTCCATTATTGTTTGAAAAGGTCCTGCATGGTCAAGCATTCAAAATTTGTCACATTATTTTGTGACTAAGTAATAATGAGAATAACTCTTTTCAATCTCTTATGCTATTTTAATGACTTGTATTGTTGGCCATGTAATATTTCATAAAGTGAGGTTAAGAATATGATGCATATATAATAATTTTAATTTAAGTAAATAAATAAAATTCCAAGTAAGGTTAAGAATCCGATACATATATAATAATTTTTATTTAGTAAATACATTAATTCTAACGATAGACAAGTCTCTTCAGCTAAAAGCTATTCAATAGTTTTTCTTAATAAAAAGGCGTTCTTTTAGATAGAATTCTCTCTTAATATATAATTTGGGAAATTCAATGGCCAAACTGATGAAAATAGAAAAGATATCCATGAACATGAAACAAAGTAATGAAAAGAGATGAAGATGCAGCAAGGAAGATAAAAACAATCGGAAGGAGTTGACATTTGTTGTGTTTAAAAATTTGATTTCCGTGTGTTTATATTCATGTATTGTGATCTATATCAACTTATTGTTTTTCATTTTAAAAAAAAAGAATAAGAAATAACAGTTAAAGAGTGCTAACCAGTTGCGGCTTTACTATTGGATCAATAAGACTTATTTAGAGCCGACATACAAATCGAGGAGTTCAATGTATATTGAGCGTATGTTGTATTGTTGGGCATTTATATTTTTTTTAACACTTAAGAAAAATTATGAAAGCCCCCCATAACCCAAATCACAAAAAAAAAAAAGAAACACGCACACACACACAAAAAGTTATCTATCACATCACCTTTAAATTAAATCTATATAATATTTTCACGATAAAGACGGTGGAATACTCTTGACTTGCTTTATCTCGTCGTTGTGGGGTCTCAATGATGGCGACACGCTCATTTCATTATGCCTTTTCTTCTCGTTTTCCTTTTCTAGGCCCCAGTGATAATGTGTCGAGTTTTGACTTGGAAGCAAGTATTCGGACCCGACAGCTGAGGATGATTCCATTTGGAGCGGGAGCAGTTAGAGTCGGCCATCGGGGGATTAAGGCCTGGATCAACGCATGCTTAGATGCTAACACGTGTAATAATTATCGAGATGATGTACTTTAGGTTTTTCCGTTCGAATGACATGCATGTTACAATGGCCAATGTGAATTGACCGATTATACCATGCCAATTATGTGATGTGTAAAAGACGTTTAAGTGATAAAAGGGTAATTTAGTATCCAGTTAAAGATTTTTGTCTATAGATGAAAAATGCCACAAATGTCAAGAACTCAAAGTGGTATTTGATGTAGAAACACGGTTCGATTGGGTTTTTTGAATTTTTTCCCAATATAATTAAAATAAAGAAAAGCTCAAATATCATCTTCATTTTGTATTCCGATTTCAGTTTGTATCCTCTATTTTTAAGGCTATGAATCTCTGTTTTTAAATTTGTTATCAAACATGTGAGGAGCTTGGAAACTCCTAGGACGACAACCCATTGATTGACCAGTGGAAACTTCTACGAAGGTTTTAGGATAACTCCTACGTTTTATTTTTTCAGACACGTCTTTTAAATGAAATTTATGGTCAAGAATTTGCTTAACAAAGTTGTACATTACGTGCAATTTCTTTATTCAATCCTTCATTTTCACTTGTGCAAAAACCAAAAAAAGTGACAACTAATTCTTCTTGCTATAAACCAAAATTTTCTTTCTGTATAACAAAGGCACCACTATGATATAATGACTTTTTAAAATCAAGCAGTCATGTATTATATATTTCTTGATAATCCATAGTTAAGATCTCCAATTAGCCTTATTAGCTAATTAAGTTAATCTTCTATAGTATATGACAATACTCATTTCTATCTTGTTTATGTAATAAGAAGACCAAAATAGGAGCATAGTTAGTTACTTCGTCTGGATGAATCTTAGTGATGGAATAATTATGTCATAATTCATTAGATGAATGTATCATTAATTATTTCTTTTTTGTGAAAAACTTATCATGAATCCATTGATTTTTGCCACTTTTGTTATTGCTGCTGGGTTAGCTATCGGGCTTGCTTCTATTGGACTAGAGTTGGTCAAGGTACTGTTCCAAAAAATGTGGGAGAAAAGCCTTAAAGGAGTTAGTCTCTCTAATTTCTTCGTAGACGTCATTACGTAGCAACACTTGAGGAATCAATGAATGAATTTTAAGATATGTGCATGCACTAATCGTGAACACTACAAATCAGGAAAAGGTTGTGTGGTATTATAATCAGTGAGACAAATGTTAGAACTCAAGCACAATGAACACTTCATCAATTGTCGTAGTATAATAATAATGTTTAAAAGAATTTGGTCTTGCATACCAAGGTATACTACTATTCAAAGGAATGAATTATGTTGGTGAGAACTAACTTTTTCACGATGAACTTCAAGGTTAAATATTTAAATTTTCTTTCAAAATTCACACATAAAGAAAAGAGTAGTAGTGGCTTTTTAATATTGAATAAATATCTAAAATTGATACAAAACGGTGAATTTTTAGTACCTAACAACGCCAACTAACTTAATAGAACTAAATTCCCAAGCATGCCATGTCATCATTTTGCTATTGACCATCCAATCATTTTAGTACATATAGATCCAGGCAAGTAAAAGGAAATTTAATTTCCACATTTTATATGAAAACAAGTAAAGTTGTTCTCGAGATTTATCCTCTAATAAAACTGCTGGTCCTTCAATTTTTGTGTAAATGCATCCATGTTATATCTAATCGAACAATCGATTCAATTAAATCCCCAAATCTGTTTAATCTACGCAGTATTCCTTATCATTTAACTGATTATGTTCCTAAAATATTTTAAAATGTTCAATATCATCTCCATTTTAGTTATTACAAGGGTGGAATTTGTGTAATGTCATTTCCACATCTTTTGCTCGTTAAGAACAATTGATTGTTCTTTACTTTCTCCGAGCTTTAGCTACTAAGGTTGATCTCATTCCCAACACCTAGATTTTCATCGGGAAGGATTCTCATTCATCTAATAAGAAAACTAGGATTGAATTCAATAGAGTTTGACCCTAAACAAAAACATCGATCTTGCATGGTCTTGCATTTGCAGCTGTTGCTGTATTTCTTCGCATTTAGAATTTAGGGACATTCAAATTTTGGGCACAAAACATTCGCATCGAACAAAGCATGGATCCGGTTATGAGTTTCCCTGGGATTGGCCCAATATGCAAAATGAGTCTTAAACTCACTTGAGGTTCTAAAACCAAGCCCACGCGAGCCTGGCCCTAAGCTATTTAGACTCTGCCTAATGAAGAGAAAGGAAGTGCGGCCATTCAAGGGGGCTACGAGGGAAATTGCATTCGGCCAGCGCCCATTTTATAAGCCAAATCCAGTCTGAATGCAAAAGATGGAAGGGAGGTCTTGTTCAGCTGCAAGCGTCGAAATTGGAAAAAGGCAAAGAAGAATCATAGAGGGAAGGTGGGCGTGGAGTTTCCATTTTGACGAAGGGAGCAATCTCGCATTCAGAACCAGACAAAAAAGAAAAGGTGTAAGCTTTTCCTCACGGCCAAGAAAGAGGAATCCGGAGAGAGAGTTATGGTCGGCAAATGAACAGAACAGAAAAGAAAGAGAGAAAAAAACAGAGGAAGCATGTTCTCGTGGAGGAGGTGAAAAGTCAAAAAAGAGGAAGAGAGAGATGCAATTTCACAGCAAGTTCGTTTAATTCACTTTCGTAGCATCTTCCTCAAAGTTCACTTTTCCTTTGCACTTTGATTTTCACTGTAAAATACAAGTTTCAATACAATTACTATATTGTGATTAGTATAATCGCGGCATATGCAAGCGATCGCTGCATCCACCGCTCCTTCTTCGAAAGACCCATCTATAAGAACTTTCATAACTCCTTTTCTCAGTGGAATTTGAGGTCGGCTTCTACTTCTCTGCTCCGTGAAGTTCTGTTTGTATTCCACTTTCCAAATTTTTTTCGCTCAATCTGTACTTCCTCGATGGTGCTTCTCGGATCTGGAACTTGTTGCCTGAAGATAGAGTTGCTGCGCATTTTCCATATATACCATAAAACAGTGGCCACATGCTCTAGTGAAGGTGATGTTGTTTTCTCTGTGAATTTCAGTAGCCTCTGTCAATTCTGGTTAACCCCAATCTTGAGATTTGCGAACTCAGCGATGGGTCCAACCAGATTTTTCTTGTCCAGGGATAGAGCAGGAAAATATGTTACGATGTTTCCACTTCTTGATTGCATAGAGAGCGCGTTGATACAGGTATAATCTTCCTTTTCCAAAGGTTTTTCTTTGATGGAATGGCATCCTGACATAGGCTCCATATGAATATTTTAATTTTCGAGCTTGTCTGCATATTCCATATCTGGTTTCATCGCCCCCCTCTCATTATCATCTCTTAATATTTTTAATTTAAAATTTAAAATTTAAAATTAGCGAGTTGCAAGTTTAAAATTTGAAAATAAAATATATTAAGCCACTCATGATTAGATCATAATCAATAAATTAATCCATATTGAGAGTTTTGCAAATCAATCCATTACGTAAATCAGAAACATACCTTTGGTGGCACTCCACATTCCCTCCATTGCTAAATCTGATTATCTAGGCTATTTCGTAGCTTAATTTCCAAAATCAAGATGTTTTTAATGCAGTAATCTTATTTTGAGTGGGATGCTAGATATATCTGATTTGCTTTTGTGTAATCTTCATAGATATAATCTCACAAATATTGAGAATATAGTCAAGGCCTTTTACATAGCAGTCTTTACGTTTAATATGCAGTATCTTATATCCTTCTATATTTGTGTGGAATATATATATCTACACACTATAAATTATCATTTGACAAGGTAGGGCATAGTCAAACATTCAAAATTTGTCACATTATTTCGTAACTGTAATTATGTGAATAACTCTTTTCAATCTCTTGTATTATTTTAACTACTTTTATCAGTAATACCAGCATTTCATAGGGTGAGGTTAATATCATGACACATATTTTAATAATTAAATCAATTCCAAGTAAGGTTAAGATTCTAATACATGTATAATAATTTTAATTTTGTAATTACATTAATTCTAATGCAAATAAGTCTCTTCAATTAAAAGCTAGTAATGCATTTTTCTTAATAGTGATGGTGTGTTTTTAAATAAAACTCGTATTTTAATATTGATTTGGGAAAATTCGGTGGCCAAACCTAGACAAGATATGCATGAACATGGAACAAGTTAATCAAAAGATGAAGGTGCATCAAGGGAAAAAAAGAAAAAGAAAGGTGCTGAATATATTGACGGATGTGATATTCGAAGTCCTGCGCCTTTTTCCCCACCCCTAACGCCAGAGACTGAGAGCTTATCATATTGACAGTCCTAGCTCAGATCCAAGCACACCCAAAGCAAACTTCCCTGAGGGAGAGAAAGGATTTGAAATCTGTGGTGTTTAGAGATAACCTACAATGGACAAAGGGACGAGTTCACGAGCATCATCTGGATCTTCGTATGAGGTTTTTCTAAGTTTTCGAGGAGCAGACACCCGTTATAAATTCACCGATTGCCTTTACCGTAGCATGGTTGATGCTGGGATCATTGTCTTCAGGGACAATGAATCCCTCCATGTCGGTAAGGAAATTGGTGGTGAACTTCTACAAGCAATTGAGAACTCCAAGATCTACATTCCCATATTCTCCAAGAACTATGCTACGAGTCACTGGTGCCTCCGAGAGCTCACATATATGCTCGAGTGCACCTCGAAATCAAATGGGAACAAAGAGATTCTACCGATTTTCTTGGACGTGGAACCTGCTGATGTCAAGCTCAAAACAAACCTGTACAGACAAACTTGTCTTTCAAAGCGCCAGAAGACTTTGTGCACTGAAGTAGAGACATGGAAAAAGGCTCTCATTGAGGTGGGCAAGATAAAGGGATGGAACTGGAAGAAAGATGAGGGGTAAATTTCTTAAACTTTTCAATTGTCATATGTAGATTTCGTTTTCCTTGTGAAAACATAGTTTATTCATCTAGTCAATTCTACATAGTTTAAATAGCCGTTGGCGGCCACTGCTGCTACTGCAATCGGCCACTATATAGCAGTGAGAACCGGCCAATAGTGATTGCCATCGGCGGTAATGCTGCAATAGCTCCAGTCAATTACACTATTGCGGTGGTAACGCACCTTACACATCCCGATTCTCTCTCTCCTCTGATTCTCCGTCTGACACATTAGACACGAGTAGTAATAGATCTTTGAGCAGCTCCACCAAGCTGGAGCCTTCGAGCCATCCTGCTCCTAAACTTTCCGTCTCACTCACTGTGGCGAGTCGATCCGGGATCTAGGATCTGGACATTGGGTCTGATGCCACCGAGCCCATATCTAGCGTCTTTGAGCGTGGGCGACCCCAAATCTGGTGTCGGCCAAGGTTGATGAGGCCATCCCAATTGGTCACAAGGCCATGATCCACGTGATGTGGATATGAGGCAAGGCCAAGATGGTGGGTCGACGAGGCGCAACGGGTGACAGGCACTGGAACGCAATGGTGACAATGCAGGGAGGCAAGTGATGTCAACGGTGGCGTGGTAGTGGCAGGGGCCAACGGTGATGGTCACTGAAGTTGGGGAGCGGAGAGAGACTGGCAAAAGTCAGAATCGTATCGGTGTCTAGATTTTTTTGCATAATTTCCTCAACATGCGAGGGTAATTTAGTCATTTTACCATATGAAGGTTATCATTAACGTGGTCGTTACCTTATGGCAGGCAAGGAGATCTGATACATTCGGTAATTCAAACAGTTTCCTCTAAACTGAAGGTTGCACATGAAATTGTGCCTGAACAACTAGTTGGAGTTGATGATCGTGTAGAAGCTATAATCAAATTGTTGGATGTGGGATCTGATAGTGTACAATTTCTCGGAATCCACGGAATGGGCGGTGTTGGCAAAACAACCCTTGCCAAGGTCGTCTTCAACAGACTATCTTTTGGCTTTGACCGATGTTGTTTCCTTGCGGATGTTCGAGAATCATCGAACGGTAATAATGGCATGCTAAATTTGCAAGAGCAATTGTTATCCAAGCTTCTTGGTTCTCATTCTATAGACCAGATTTATCATGTGAATGATGGAATCAACCTTATGAATAGAGGAGTACTTGAAAATAAAAAAGTTATCATTATTCTTGATGATGTGGATGAGAAAGAGCAACTAAAAAGTCTAGTAGGAAAAGGCAATTGGTTTGGTTCGCAGGTAGGATTATCATAACTACTAGGGACCAAAGTGTCCTAATGATTGAGGAAGAAGCAATAGGTAACGGCCCTATAAAAAAAGTCTGCAAAAGTTTCGACTTATGATGTACAGGAAATGGAATTTGGTCATGCTCTTAAGCTTTTTAGTAGGCATGCCTTCAGAAGTGACTCTCCACCAGATCATCGTGTCTCCCTTTCTGAAAAAATTGTCCAAATTTTGGGAAAGCTTCCTTTAGCTCTTGAGATTACAGGTTCATCCCTTAATGGTAAATCTGAAGAATTATGGGAAGACATGTTGAAGAAGCTAGAAGAAGCTCCTTCCATGGGAGTCCAGAGAAAATTGTTGATAACTTATGAAAGGTTAGATCGTGCACAAAGGCAAGTTTTTCTGGATATAGCTTGTTTTTTTGTTAATCAGGATAAAACATACCCTTTGTACATGTGGGGTGCCTGTGGATACCACCCACACAATGCCCTTGAAGTTCTCGCTCATATGTCCTTGATAAAAATCAAAGGTGATAATACTTTCTGGATGCATGACCAAGTAAGGGACCTCGGAAGGGATATTGTCCGTCAAGAGAATTGCAATGACCCCTGCGAGCGTAGCGAGTGTGGAATCATGAGGAAACGCTAAGCATTCTAAAGCGGAAAGAGGTATAGAAAGGTTTCCTATGAATTGTCATAGACTATTCTTGCAAAAGGAAAAGTTAATCGCTATTAGAACTTGCAATTGTTTGATTTTGTCTTCACATCTCGACTTCTTTGTTTTCCATTTTCAGGGAAGTAGGAAAATACAAGCATTGTCACTAGGATTTCATGGATTCCTTCATGAACTCATTATTCTAAAGCATGATGAATTTGCTGAGTTACGAAACCTGAGGTTCTTTCAAGGGGATGTGGGGTCTTTTGTTGGAGACTTCAATAATCTTCTCTCTAATTTAACTTGGCTTTCTTGGCAATGGTGGCCTTCCACGTTTGAGGCAACAAACTTTCATACACCCAATTTAGTTGTTCTTGACCTTTCACGGAGCAATATTTCAGAGGAATGGGATGGTTGGAACCAAATCAAAGTATGTACGAGTCCCACTCATTGCATAAGCATATTGTTTATTTTGTCATTCTTTTCTTACTGGTTGTTTCTTAATATATCTTTTATGAAATTGTTTTGTAGGCAAGTAAACTAAAAGTACTAGATCTTAGCTACTGCCACTCGCTAAGGAGAACACCTAATTTATCTACATGGACATCTTTGGAGAGATTGATTGTTAAAAGCTGTCGCGACTTAATTGAAATTGACCCATCTATTGGTAAATTAAAGTTCCTGATTGCTTTGAACTTGGAGGGATGCCAGTCTATTCGAGTGCTGCCCAAAGAAATGGGATGTTTACAAGCTTTGACAGAGATTGTTGTGCCCCATTCGCTACATGAACTTCCGGAGACATTTGGTAATTTGAAGTCATTGTTGACCTTTGATTTCTCGTATGGGCAGATCAGCAGATTGCCGCACTCGATTGGAGGGATGGTGAAACTTACGGTATTGAGATTACGTAATTGTAAGGAGATAAGGGAACTTCCAAACTCGATTGGAAAATTACAATCACTAATCGAGTTGGATTTGTCATGGACAGCTATTGGTCACCTACCTGATTCAATTGGCAATCTAAAGCGGCTAAAAGTACTTAGGATGAGGAACATAAGTGGGATAACACAATTACCAAGTGCAATTGTGCTGTTGGAGAAGCTTGAAGAGTTAGACTCTTGTCAATGTTTCAACTTGACCGGTGAAATCCCAGAAGAATTTGGGAGACTATCCTGTTTGAGGATCCTCGACTTGTCATTCACAAGTATATCTGGATTACCCACCACGGTGAATCACCTCTCTAATCTCCAAATACTTAATTTAGAACCATGTCCTAAGCTTAAACAGTTGCCAGAGCTTCCCCAAAGTTTGACTTGCCTTAGATGGGCCCCTAACTGTGGATGGGAATCCTTCGGAGGCTTGACACAAGATGAGCTGACGAGACCTTGTGCTCGTCGCACTCGCATTGGTACCATATCTCAGCTGGAAACGCTTGTCACTGCTCTTCCCACTAGCATTGTTGCCCTATCTCAGCTGGAAACACTAACATTGTCCTGCAAAAACATGCAGTACCTCCCCCAGCTCCCTTCTAGTTTAAGAAAGTTACAACTTCGATATCTGACGACCACAAAATCCCTGATTTTTCAATTTGAAAAACTTGTCAATCTTGTCATTGTATAACTGTTCAATGCCGGAATTTTCTGGTATAAATGATGCGGAGTTAGAGGTCCTCCGCATTGACAACTGCACATTTAGAAAATTGGACACACTGATTCAGTTGGAAATGGAAAGATTGAGATCTTTAACCATGTTTTGGTGTGAGTTCCTCCCAGAAGTCCTTGATTTATCGCACATGAAGAATCTGCAAGACGTAATTCTGTTCGATTGCAAATTGTTAGTTGAGATTCGTGGCCTTGAAGAACTGGGATCCCTTTGCGCCCTATGGGTCGAAGATTGCAGTTCCATGGAGAGGATGTCAGACCTATCGAAGTTGAAAAAGCTAACAAAGCTTAGGGTAGGAAACTGTCCAAAGTTAAGAAGCGTGGAAGGTCTAAATCACTTGGAATCTTTAAAGAGGTTGACAATAATCAATGCTGGAGAGTTTGGGGGTGACATCTCAAATTTGAATTTAGAATATTTTTGTGTTAGGTGACACCTCTCAGGCTTTGATGAAGTCACGCTGACACGTTTTACAAGTTCAGCGGATCCACTCATTCTCAGCTTGGCCGGCAATTATGATGTTGTCTGCAAGGAAGTTTGAAAAGGAATTGATTGTTGGGCTTATTGTGTTCTGATTTCCAACGGCCCCATTAAGATTGAGAGGCCCTTTGAAGATAAGATGTATAGGGAGGAGTACGTTGAAAAGCTCGGCACATGAACTCGACCAAGAATGACATCGTCCTGGAAACTTAATTCGCCCCTGGAACTCGAGCTCAGAAACAGTGCGGGTTCCTCAGAGACGTGAGCAATGGAGAAAGAGAGTTAATTAAGCGCGATCTTAGAAATGTGGAAGAACGGACAAGAGACTGAGGAGCACTGCAAGGACGTAGAGGCGTAGCCACATTGTTTGTCTTCTGGTGCGGATTACGCTTACAAAGACAAATGATGAAGCCCGAGGCACGCTCAAATAATGCTAAAACTTGTGCGTACCAGCAATATCCTCACTTTCTATGACTCATCGGCAGTGGAAAGTAATTACTTCCTACCTTGAATCCATTTTGCTAGCAAAACCGTTGTTGAGTTGTTTTGGATTTTGGTCATTGAGCAGCTAGCATTCTTATCTCAGTTGTGTTTTCCATGATCTCAAGGGTTCGGCTTCATAAGGTTCTTTCTCAGAGCTTCAATAATATGGCGAAGCCTCTTCAGACTAAAAAAATGGGCAGGTACGGCCCGTTGAATTTATTCCTCTTTTTTATGCACGTAGAATTACGTATCAAGTTCAAAAGCAAAATACCATAAAAAAAAAATTGTCAGAAGATGGAGTACACAAGATGGCATTTGTGAAAGAATAGTAGTATGCTTTCTTTAATTCACTCATTTGCAATAATAACAGTACCAGGTTCGAACTTTGCTTTGGAAATTACATGCCGACTGCTAAATTATTGCTGTCGTCATCCTCATCATCATCATTATTGTTAAGTATGTTTGATTGCTTGAACAATTTGCTAAAAAAACATGGGTGCTTCATAGTGGTGGCTGCATTTTCCATATCCATTTTAGTTTGTCATTTGTGTGTTAGGGCTTGGCATGTCATATTTGCCAACTTATTTTGTTTTACTGTCTATGGATATCATATATCTTGTTTAATAGAGAAATATGATCTATTTGCTACTATTGAGTGTATTTTTTCCTTCTAGGAAGTAAAAATCTTACCCTATTTAGTTCTCTCAATAGTGACCATTACTGTCATACGCTAGTTCTTTTGTCTAGATTCTAATATTGTCAATTTTGTAATGGAACAAGCAGAATACTCGTCTTGGTAGTGAGAACAAGGCCTTGGCCTTTTCCCTTCTTCTTTTTTTCCAACAATATCATTAGGCACTTACTAACATTTGATATGACAGCTTTTGAGATTAAAACATAGTGATATGGCGAACCAATTCTGTAAGAATGATATAGACCACCTCTTGCAGCTGAATCAATGGAGTTTTTACATATTCCCAGGGGTGTGAAATGGACGTTCAGAACCCTTGATACTGCAAGGTAAGCTTCTGTTCCTAAAATCCTTTTGTGGGTCATGGTCAGCTGAACTAATGTGGGATTTCCAAATTGTTGGAGCACTCTTCCGAGTATCTTATTATACTATGGTATTAGTGAGTGCTATGATTAGAAGGACAAATTTGATTTGTCCTCTGTTTCATTCACAGATGGCTTATGTACAAAAAAGAGTTAAGACACGAGCTATGTGGGTTTCATGAGGGATGGAGCAAAATGGTTGGTAGAAAACACAGACATTAAACTTGTTAGTAGGATTCGTCCCCTTTACTATTCTGTTGCAATCTTAGTGAGGAACTTTTTTTCTTTTTGTATGGTGGTTAGCTCCACTATCATCATATCTTCACCGTTTACCCAGACTCACTGATTTGTAGCTTACTTCATGATGTTATTTTTCTATTAGGTAGCTACCTTTTCTATTACCAGCAATTTGACTTGCAACTTCACTGCAAGCGAATGTTATTTTTCTTAGGCATGGCCAGAAATGCATACTTTCATCTTGTTTGATTTTCTCCCTGATGAGACAAGAGGTGCAATATAGTGCTGTTATAACTGTCAACATGAACATATGATATTCTGTTGATCTCTAAAGACATGCGTGTGTAAGACAATGCTCAAGCATATGTTGCTATCGGGCTTTTGAGCACTACGAAGGTCCGTTTTTTTTCTAAACCTACCCTTGAGAAAGTGCAACTGAATCACCTAATTTATTTCTTGTACTGCAACTTGTAGATTGAGATGCAATCTTGCATGACGTAGTATGTGCTATTCAATGCATAAATTGATTACCAATTGATGCTGCATATGATGATTTGATACCATCCCATCCTAACCTCGTCCAAAGCTGGGTAAGATATTGATTTGACGTATGAAAAATTTCCTCATCAATGTTAAGAATGAACATGTTTCATCCATCTCAGACTTAACTAGTGTCGGTGATTTTGCTCGGATTTCACATTATTGCATTCTCATATGATGTCTAGGCTCAGGAAACTAACACTACAATAAAGCTGTGGAAATTATTCTTGATGAGGGCTTGAAACTTGAAGATGATCTTGCAGGAGTATATACGGTCCATATTTGCCTTTGAGATTGCTTGGTGGAGAAAGATCACCTATAAGATGCGTGCTTATCAAATAACTTCTCAAAGTGAGTTTTGTTCTTTTTTAGGGGAATTAATTTGACAACAACTGTTTCATCTACGATCACCATTATCATCATCACATGAGATCGACTTGTCCTTGATTTGTTACCAGAGAGATGTCAATTGAAGATTCGTTTGTCATGTTCATGACTTTGCATGTGATAATTCTAGGTGCTAACAATATTTCTTCTTTTGTCAAGGGGAGAAGTTATCAAAAGGGCCGAGTGAGAAAGGCATTGCACGCACATTCTCCTTAGAATTCGAATTTAATATGACGGGACACCTTTTGCAGAGAACTGGGAACTTTAGCTATCACTAGAATATGTAATATTACTATAGGCAAAGCAGAGACTATGGTTATGTTTACATATATAATATTACTCTTCCAAAAAAAGACTCGTCTAGATTGCTTCTCATGTTTCTTCTTTTCTCTTACTTAAGACCTGCTGGGGATTGAGTTCATTTGAATACATACTTGACGAGGCCCACCAAAATTGGTTACAGTGGCTCATGGATTGAAAGCTTATCATGCAAATTCTCTCTTCCATGTTGTTGTAACTATCTTGGTAGTTACCTTTAGTTTCTGCTCAAAAATGTAAGATATGACATACAACATGATTTGAGAGATCAATTCCAGCAGAAATTAAGGCGATCGATGCAAAGTAACTGCAAAATTGATTTTGATTTACATTTGACTTAAAGATTTAGCAGTTTGCACTTGATCATTTGCAAAATATGCACAATGCAATTGCACTCTTACTCCTACTGCTTATGATAGCCATTTGCAAATAAAATTCGTTTTCCCTCTTTAACTAGCAAGATATGTTGTATGCAGACTTGGTTCATCATAAAAAAATGGAACCGGCATAGGATGCAACGGTTTACAGTTAACGTAATTTGCTATACGAACACTTTTGTTTTCGAGTCAAAGGAAGAGAACTTCCAGTGTTCGACAACATTATTACATGACGATACAACAGCAGCTTCCTGCGGAACCTTTGACACTTCTTCTGGTAGAAGTTCTCTCAGCAAGGTCATGGAGGACACAGCCCTGAATAAGCACCTGAGAAATGAACTACTAATGACACTTGGCAATGAACAACACAGAATCAACCTAATGATGAGGTAATTCATGCATGACTGTTGACACTTGGCACATACCAGGGGGGCTAGGAGGTGGTGGAGGTGGATGCAGAGGATAAGCCAAAGGGGGAGGAAGGTATGCTGGAGGAGGATAACTCTTTTCAATCTCTTATTTTACTGGAATTGCTTTTATTAGTAACGTCGACCACATAATACTTCATAAAAAGAGGTTGAGATCATGATACACATATAATACTTTTAATTAACTAAATAAATTAATTCCAATTAAGGTTAATATTCTGATATAATAATTTTTATTTAAAAATCATATTTATTCCAATAACAGATAAGCCTCTTCACTTAAAAGCTATTAATGTGCTTTTCTTAATAGTAAGTTGTTTCTATAGAGTTCGCATCTTAATATTCAATTTGGGAAATTCGGTGGCCAAACCGATGCAGAACAGACAAAATATACATGAACATGAAACAAATTAATCAAAAGATGAAGGAATAA
Organism: Corymbia maculata; assembly: GCA_014182735.1. Classification (NCBI taxonomy): domain Eukaryota; kingdom Viridiplantae; phylum Streptophyta; class Magnoliopsida; order Myrtales; family Myrtaceae; genus Corymbia; species Corymbia maculata. The sequence goes on along the minus strand of CM024683.1, from coordinate 21,651,126 downwards.
ACCAAATCAATTTGATAATTCATCACCTTCTTCTAAAATTTTAATTTAAAATTTAACGTAAGCGAGTGACAATTTTAAAATTTAGAATTAAATATATCAAGTTGCTCATGGTTGGATTATAATTTCTAAAATAGTTTGTATTGAGAATTTTGCAAATCAATCCAATTTATAAATAAAAACCGTATTGGTGTTCATGGCATTCTACATTCACTCAGTTGCTAAATCCAATTATCTAGGCTGTTTCACAGCTTAATTTCCAAAATCAAGTTGTTGTCATTGCAATATCTTATTTTGAGTAGGATGGTAGATTATTTGATTTGATTTTGTGTAATCGGCATTGATATGATCCATGATTTATCGAATCTCACAAATACTCGGAATATTATTAGCATCTTTTATAGAGTTGTCTTTATGTTTGATGTGTGGTATCATATATCTTTCTATATTTTTTTTGCTACTCTTTATGAAACCTCGATCCTACTAAGAGGCGCGTTCCAACACTAATTGGTAGGAGCTATTGCTTGAGGAACTGCAAACTTTGGAAATGACTCAGAGTAAGATTTGGTTAATCATCCTCTCGGAAAAATTACCAATGGATAGCTAGTGGGTATATTAACTTAAGGCTCACTTGTGATGACTCCATAGAGCAGGGTGATTCCGTAGAGCAGTATTAGGCTCGCTTAGTAGCCAACGCTTTAAAGTAGGATCATGACATTGACTATTAGGACAAATTTGAACTAACTACTCGACACTTTAGTGGTTGCTTGTATTGATGCTTTTCATGTAACATCCTGAAAATTGATCATATTTTGGGATTTTATAAAATGGCGATATTAGTCGAATGCTTGGTTAGTACAAATATTCCGAACTATTTGTTCTTGGGATAACGAATTATAGGGAGGCGCCGATAGGAAGTGATATGTGTACAACTTGCAATTTCGAACAGGAACGAACCCTTCGACCATAAGGACTTGGGTGGGAACGATATCCTCTAATACTAGACTATTAGGGAAATGTAAATAAATCGATTCGATAGAAGTACGAAATCGGGTTGTGGGTGATTTCCGCACGACTTCGATACGAACTACGAACGACGCCAAACCAAATCCTTTTCATCTTGTACTTGAGATTATCAATTGAGCCCCCGGGATCACATGACAATCGAGGGACGTCCTTGACTTGAGAATTGGCATAAACGTGGATCAAAGAATGGTTGACCATGGGTCAAATGTGGGGAAAAGTCCTAAAGGGGCGCCCGATAATCCAAATTGTACTACGGTCGCGATTAACTCAATTTAGCCCCGATTTTAATCTGATTTTTGGGAACTAACTTCTCAATGATGTCAAGACTAAATAATTGGACGTTGCTTCATTTATTCATGGATTTTCCGTTGGGCTTTAAAGTGTCGGAGATGAAAATTTGGACGAGGTTTCAGGCCTGTAAGTGGGGGTGGCCCAAGACTAGCAGCCCAATGGGCCTTACGCCCATTCAGCCCAGCCCAAGAGGGGCCCAAGCTAGCCCAATCTCTCCTCCCTTCTCAGCCCAATGGGCTTCTCTTATTGGCCTTTTTCCTTTGGTATCCAAGTGGGCTTTGTTTAAGCTTTGTTTTGTTTATTTTTGATTAGTTATTGAAGCAAGTGGGCTAGCCACTTGCCTTGGCTTCTTGATCAAGTTCAACAGCCCCTTCTCTCTCCTCCTTTCCCCCATCCCAATTGCCCAACCTCAGCTCTCTCTCTCTCTCTCTCTTCCTTTTCTCTTCTTTCTTCTGCTGTCCCTACTATTCACCACCAGAAACCGCTCTTGCCGTTGCCGCTGGAGCTGCTGCCACCGACGTTCGGAGGCCAGCTGTTCACCGCCGGTCGCCCCTAGTCCTCGCTAGCAGCCCATCCAGCCATTTCCGCTGCCGTTGCTTCCTTCCACCTGAATAGTGCTCCAATGCTATTTTGGTTGGTTTCAGTTGTCGTCCGTTTTCTGTCGCCGTCCTCAAGCTAACCCTGTGTAACCCTCACTCTTACCTTCGTGCTGGTGTCACCGGATTTCCGATCGAAGTGAGTTGATTTCCTAATCTTTAGTTAGGGGTTAATCTTGCTTAGGTTAGTTTAATTGTGCTTGTTAATGATTGGTTAATTTGTTAATGGTGGCTAATTAAATTAGGGTTGAACATGGTTAGATTAAAGTAACTATGGTTAGTAATTAAAGTAACTATGGTTAGGGGTAATGTAACAAAGGTTACTTAGTTAACCATGGTTGAGTTAATTAACCCTAGTTGGGTTAAGTTTAGTAACCATGGTTAAGTTTATTATTATTTAATTAATGCTTGATTAGTTACTATTCACGAATACTGTTCATGTGGCACTATTCATAAGAAGCAAATTATGGTCTTAAATTGACCCGTTCATGATTGTGAAGGCATGTTGAAGTGATGATTGTCGATTATTCCCGAGAATTATGGGGTGTACGTGGTTGTTGATTGGTTGGACTATACCGTTGTACGTGATCGTTGATTATTGCTGTATGACATTATACGTGGGTTAACTGCAATGGCATATCGTGTGAGCATGAGCTATGTTGCATTCACGACAGAGCAAAGACAAGAATGAATTGCTTGATGATGTGTTGCATGGTCACATTAAATTGAGAACCCGGCGTTGTCGGATGACCGCCAATCCTTCGGGGTTATGCCGTGGCCTTTTTGGCCGCCTGACTTTGGTCAGATGCTTGATGGTGATCAGTTGCGGAGTTGTGGTAAAGGCCTGACCCATGCTCCGTAGGGAATGCTGTTGGTAGGAGATAGCCCATGACATCGCCGTGCCTCAAGGAGGAGGACAATGCATGGCTTAGGCCAGTGACTGCCAACCATAAGGTTATGCCGTGGCCCTAGGGGTCGTAATAATCAGAGCATGTGTGGGCATTAAGACATGAGAAAGTTATATGCAATGCTCTAATTATTCGCATGTCTCTTACTGTTGTTGCGAGGTGATTGATAGTTTTTGCAGGTCGTGTATACCAAGGCCAGGTAGGGTCACATGTGGTTGCGTTTGTTTATTAAACTGTCTTCTGTTATCATTTCTTCGAAGTGTGATGTTGGATGTTTTGGCGGTTAGGTTGTATGTTAGACTCCCGTGGCGAGCGAAGTTCCAAACTAAGGCTTAGGACTTTAACTTGCTGAGTTTATCTCAACCCGTCGTAGTTAGCTTTTCAGGACCTAGATGATGCAGTACCTGATGCATTTTGGCATCCCCGTGGACATGAGCACCACTGTGACCACGTGGCCCGCCCCAGGTCGCAATTTTGTGTATGAGCACCACATGACGACGATGTACGTGGATGAGGGGTCGAGGGACCATTACGCGCCTCACATCTTTAAGGCATGGCTCCTCAGGATGGGAGGTATTTTGTACGTGCCCTCTGCAGTTTTGATGGACCGGTCCCTCTTGTGGGGCCGACCGAGGAGGTCTGGGATCCCATGGACTTGGATCCCCCCGATGGCGAGATCTTCAACCTGACGACTAGAGAGACTGATCCCTCAGAGGACAGCAAGTAGGTAGCGATGGCATATTTCCCTTTTTGACGAGCCCCTCCCCCACTTATACAGTGTTAGGTTAGCCAGGTTGGTCCTTTTTTTAGTAGGTCTTAGCATGTCGCTTGTAGTAAGGCGTGTATATATATGTGCTGTTGTTCAGGCTAACCTTGCAGATAAATAAAATGGTGTTTTTATCTTTCCTCTGTGTATTTGCTGCTATCCCTGTTGTTTCGAATTGGGGAATTTTGTTCACTTCCGCATGTGCTTAATTATAAGATAAAATGAATTGGTCGACGACAGTACTTGGGACGTCGTACATCTAGACCTCAAGTAAAATGGGGTTGCCGTGAGCTCGAGAGTCAAGGCGTGACAATCCTGTCGTGCGATGAGTCTTACAATAGTGCGTGGGGATAGTTAGTAGGAAAGACAATTTCTTTGCTTACATGTTCGAGGTGTTTTATTTTAGGGTTGTCTCATTTTTCTAATTCCATATTGGGGAATTGGACCACAGATTAGGAGAGTCCTGCGAGATGAGCAGTTCGGATCAGAGTACCCCTAGATTGAGAACCCCAGGACAAATAGGTCGAAGGAGAAGGACAGCACAAGTCCCGACCGATGCAAGGGAGGTAGCATCGGAAGATCCAAGGATGGATGGGATTATGCACGCCCTCGAGGCCTTGATTAGACAACAGGCTCAGACTTAAGCCGCTGTCGCTATTGCCGCAGCTGCTCCTATAGTTAGGCCCGGGATTGGTAACTGGCCTATGCATCAGTTGGTAGAGCAGTTCATGAAGCTAAAGCCGGACAAGGCGAGGAGGTTTCGAGACAGACTGAAAATGGAAATCAGAGACCACCCGGTGTCCCCGAACTTGAAGGATTGCAATGAGTTGTACGAGAGAGCTCAGATGATTAAGAAGCACATTGCAGAGAAGGCAGCCGCATCTAGATAGCGGTTTGTGCTTAGTAGGGACAATCGTCGGTTTGGGAAGAAACTGATGGTAGGAGGAAGGTATCATCTTCCGCCTAATAGAAGGGACGGTGTGGGAAAACCATCGCTAAGATCATTTGGAGAATGCCGAATGTGTGGTAAGAGACATGGAAATGCCCTATGTCCCCCTCCAAGGGGAGCCTATTTCGGGTGTGGTCAAGTGGGCCACCAAGTGAGAGACTGCCCACGTCGGCCCGTGATGCCATTTGTGCCACAACCGCCAGCTAAACCACTAGTTGGGCATGTCCCGCAAGGCAATCGTACATACCCCCGGCACAAGGAAGGGTATATGCAGTCACAAGGAATGAGGCGAAGGATACACCTGTTGTGATTATAGGTTCGATATCTTTACGCAATCATGCTGCTTATGCGTTGTTTGATCCAGGAGCCTCGCACTCCTTTGTTGCTATACGGTTTGTAGAATTAGTGGGACTAAGATTAGAGCAATTGGAAACGGTTTTTGTTATTTCTACTCTATTAAAGGATTCAGTTTTATTTGTAGTAGGCTGTCCTAGTTGTAAACGAAGTATAGATGGTCAGGAAGGAAGAATAGATATGATTGTTTTAGTAATGTATGACTTTGATGTCATTATCGGTATGGATTGGCTGACCAAGCAAGGAGCTACTATGGATTGTCGGAGGAAGAGAATCCGATTTAATCCGACTAGAGCTAGTAACTTCCAGTTTGTAGGGAGTCGTGGAGGGTCCTCGATTCCCTTGATTTCTTCGTTGGAAGCCACTAAGCTGCTAGGGTCAGGATATCGAGGTTATTTGGCCTCTATGAGTGATACGTTGAATGAGGGACTGAACCTGGAGGACATCACAGTAGTACGAGTTTATCCTGATGTCTTTCCAAAGGAATTACTAGGACTACCCCCGGCCAGAGAAATAGAGTTCATGATCGAGTTGGCTCCTTGGACGGAACCAATCTTGAAAGCACTGTACAAGATGGCATTGTCAGAGTTGAAAGAATTGAAGGTGCAGATGCAAGAATTATCAAGGGCTTTATTCGCTCGAGTGCATCACCTTGGGGGGCGCTAGTCCTATTTGTTAAGAAAAATGACAGTTCGTTGCAGTTATGCATCGACTATCGACAGCTTAATCAAGTGACGATTAAGAACAAGACCCACTTTTGAGAATTGATGACCTGTTTGACCAACTCCAAAGAATGTCAATGTTCTTTAAGATAGACCTGAGGACGGGCTATCATCAATCGAGGATATGAAGGGAGGACATCCCGAAGACAGCTTTTCGTACTCACTATGGTCATTACGAGTTTACAGTAATGCCGTTTAGATTGACAAATGCCCCTATTGCTTTCATGGATTTGATGAACCGAGTGTTTAAGGAATATCTGGATCGGTTCGTGATCATGTTTATCGACAACATTCTGTGTATTTGAAGGGTCTGAATGAACATGAACAACACCTAAGGACCATGCTACAAACCCTAAGAAATCACGAGCTATATGTGAAATTTAGCAAGTGTGAATTTTGGTTGGCTTAAGTAGATTTCCTTGGCCACGTGATCTTAGGTGAAAGGATTTCAGTGGACCCTACCAAGATTGAAGCAATCATAAATTGGCTGAGACCGACCTCAGTGACTGAGGTTCGTAGTTTTCTAGGATTGGCTAGTTATTACAGATGATTTGTGGAGAGATTCTTTACAATAGCTATGCCATTGACACAGTTGTTAAAGAATGACAAGAAATATGAGTGGACAGATAAGTGCGAGTGTAGTTTCCAACAGCTTAAACATAAGCTGACTACTGCATCAGTTTTGACGATTCTGCCCGGCTCAAAAGAATATGAGATTTTTAGTGACGCGTCATACAAGGGACTCGGTTGCGTTCTGATGCAACATGATAAAGTGATAGCATATACTTCTAGACAATTGAGGCCTCACGAGCTGAATTATTCGACGCATGACTTAGAATTGGCAGCCATTATATTTGCATTGAAAATATGGAGACATTATCTCTGTGGACAAATATTTCAGATTTTTACGGACCATTAAAGTTTGAAGTACCTATTCTCCCAAAAGGAACTAAATATGAGGCAGCGCTAGGGGTGAGCATCGGTCCAGGGTCAACCCTAGACAGACCCTGGATCAGTCGAACCCTGTTGGTCCCGGTTCAGTTCTCAGAGGGGTTGGGTTGGTCCTTGGTCCTGAAATTCCAAGACTAACACTATGTGCGTTGGTCCTCGGTCTTGGGAGTTTAGGGTCGGTCCAACCCAAACCAACCTTGAGTATATATATATTATATCTAAAATATCTTTTCCGCATGGGCCTAGCCCATTTTTGCTTTTTTCTTGCTTCTCGGCCTGGCCCACTCCATTTTCTTCCTCCTTCCTTCTTTCTCCTGCACAAAACATCACATCACCTACAGAAGAAGACTAAAAAACTAAGGTGCATGTCAGAAGCGAAGGGGTCAAAGGTGGCAGAAAATTGGGGGGGTTAGGTCGGTGAAGTAGAGGAGAGAGGGGGAACAAAAGGGAAAGAAAAACACAAGAGAAAGAGGAGATCGAGGGGGAGAGTTTTGCGGGGTTTTCTCGGAAAAACACGAGAGGGAAAAGTCGACCTCCTCGGCTTGATGTAGGGAAATAAAATAGAGAAGAAGAGGGTTTGGTCTTCTTCGAGCACCCCTTCCGCACCTGCAACTTTAGCCACACCACGTCCGACGCTATCTCGACAAGCTGCTGTTACGACGAGCCGTTGCCCCGCTCCCGGCAAGATCTGTCGCCCTTGACACTATCCTTGCTACTCGCCATCCTTGATGCCATATCCAGGCTTCTCGAAGACAAGCTGCTCTTGTTAGCTGCTGCCGTCGCTCGCTGCTACCTCGACCAAAACAGAAGTAGCTGCTACTTTGACAACCTGCTGCCATCAAAACCTTCAACACCAGCCACTGTTCTCGCTTCGTCACGACCCGAGCTAAGTCTTGTATGTGACGAGTTGCTGCTTGTTGATCCAAGTTGAACTCCTCCCATGAATCCCAACTAGTCGTGGCTTGCTGCCCCCGCGCCATCCCTATTGTGTGACGATTCCTGCTTCGCTGCCATGCCTCCACTCCTATGCCTGCAACTATCCAACAAAGAGGAAAATGGAGAACGGATCTGAGAGTGAGAGTGGGGCTTGAGAGGGTCTTCTTTTGTTTCTAGAGGACCACTCTTCAACCGCTGCCTGTTGCAACCTCCAAATGAACTAGGTTGGTTTCTCTTCTTTCTACCCGAATACCTTGTTTTTACGAGGCGTCGGGCTGGAGCTCACAGTCGACCAGTTCACATGACTTCGGCCCCGCCTATTCCCCATCGAGCTTTGCTATGTTCCGGTTTACTTTGTCAAGAGTCTGGTCTCAAGTTCAAGTTCGGTTGAACCGACAATCGCTCTTTTCCATAGTGCACATTAGGTGTTCAATATAATGCTTAGACTAGATTTGAAAAATTTTGTTGGGAATATCCATCCTCGATGTGGCTGCTACGTCTATGGCTGTCACTGCCTCATTCTTTGATCAAGTCGACGCAGGGGGAAGCATTTTTGAGGAGTCATTTTCGGCCAATAGGGGTGTCGGGGCCTGAGTTTTGAGCTCGGGCAGCTGTTCAGTCATTTCAGCCATGAGGGGGTTGCGGCGGTGGCTAGCGTCCATTGGACCGAACGACCGACACCGAGCGATGGGCTGGCGACACCCCCCAAAAGTCGATGCGGGTTCATTGCTAGAGTTGAGAATGCCTTTCAAACTTAGGATATTTAATATTTTTTACCAACTAGGGATTTCAAGAAACTATTGCATTTTCTAAAACTTAAGAGATTCAAAAAAAATTTTAGTGTAGTCCAAGTAAGGTTTTACCATTGAATTAGCATTCAAGCACATCAAGTAGTGATCATGAGGCTTTAGAAAAACCTGTCTCTACTAGTCTTGTAATAATTAAAAGGGTTGCTTATTTTATTGTTTGCTGCATGTAGTTTGATGAATAGCTATTTGATGTTGCCACCTCAAGAATGAAACTGTAACTGATATTTGATATTGTTGTTTCTTCAAAGAGTGTAGTGCTGAAGCTTACACGCCGGTATTCAAATATTCAAGTGACCTTGATGAATTCAGATAAGATGTCAATTGAAGTGGAGGGATGTTATGAGATCAGTCGATTCAGTCCTATGATGGAAATGCCTGGTGATGAATGTTAAGAAGACTTAAAGAGCCAACTAAGGTATCCACTAGTCATCCTCCTCTTTGTAAGAAGCGAAAAATAGATAAATCCATCGCGTGGGATAATTTTTCGAGAATCATAAATGATAAGACCAAAAAAACATGTATGGTAAAGTGCATTCATTGTGGGAAGGAGTGCTTATATACTGTTAATAATGGTACTTCAACAATGTTGAAGCATTTGAAAAGGTGCAACAAGTATCCTCCCAATATAGATAAGAAGCAAAAATTGTTTGCACCATGTGATGTAAATGTGCTTGGCAAGGCAGAGGGAGATACTGGTATTGGTACCGGTAGTGGTAATGTCTTAATAACATGGAAATTTAATCAAGATCGATCTAGGTACATGCTTGCTTGGATGATCATCGTTAATGAACAACCATTTTCTATGGTTGAGCGTGTTGGGTTTTGTGATTTTGTTACTGAGTTACAACCTCTCTTTACACATTTGTCACAATTTACAATGGCTAGAGATTGCATGAAGTTGTATATAAGTGAAAGAAGTTATTTGAAGACTTACTTTGGTAAGCTTAGGTCAAGGATTGCACTCACGACCGATACATGGACTTCCAATCAAAATCTAAACTATTTATGTCTTACTGCATATTTTATTGATGAATATTGGAAATTGCATAAAAGGATAATCAATTTTATGGTGATACATAGCCACAAAGGTAGGGAGATTGGGAAAATAGTTGAAAAATGCATCTATGAATGGGGAGTAGAAAAAAATGTGTCTACAATCATAGTGGATAATGCTAGTGTAAATGATGTTGCCATTGATTATTTGAAAGATAAATTTTCAAGAGATGGGTCATTGGTCTTAACTTGTGGGGATTTACATTTGAGGTGCACTACTCATATATTGAATCTTATTGTAAAAGATGGCTTGTTTGAGGTACGTGATTCTATTGCACGTATCCAAAACATTGTTAAATATGTGAGGAGTTCTCTTATGAGAGCTAAAGCATTCCAATCTTGCATTGAGACTAAAAGAATCACTTACAAGGGTTCGGTTTGTTTAGATGTTGCCACTAGATGGAACTCCACTTACCTCAAGTTAGACACGGCCATAAAGTTCAGAAAAGCTTTTGAAAGGATGGCAAAAGATGATTTGTCTTTTGAAACTTAACAATGAGTCTCCTAATAATGAAGATTGGGAAAATGATATTGTTCTTTCCAAGTTTCTGAAATAGTTTTGTGATGCTACCAATCAAATGTCAAGGAGTTTATATACTACTTCGAATAATTATTTTGAAGGGATAGCTTTTTTGTATAAATATTTGAAAGATGCGAGTAATGCTTTGGATTCTAAGCTTAGAGCTATGGGCATGAAGATAAATGAGAAGTTTGATAAATACTATGGGAGTTTGGATAAAGTAAACATGATGGTTTTGATTGTGGTGGCATTAGATCCTACAAAAAAGTTGCATTATGTGAAGTATTGTTATGAGCAAATTAATGATGATGAAGCAAAAATTGATGAGATGCATGATAAAGTGAAATACTTGTTGGAGTGTTTGTATGTATTTTATAAGCAATCTTTTCATGGTCATGGTCATTGATATTCGAATGGTCAAACTATGACTGTTGATAGTAGCAGTGCTTCCAATATTGGTGGAAATGATGGGAACGACAAGGTTAACATCAAAGCTTAGCAGAAAAACTTTTTCCATAGAAAAAAAAAAGAGGGCGCGATGACAACAAATCAGAGCTTGAACGGTATCTTGAAGAGGATTTTGAAGATATTATTAATCTTGACATTTTGATGTGGTGGAAGAGCACTGGTTCGAAATATAAAATCTTATCTTTGATAGCTCGAGATGTTTTGTCTATTCCTATAACTACCATTCCTTCAGAGTCGACTTTTAGTACTTCGGGCCGTGTGTTTGATTGTTTTCGAAGTTTCTTGACTCCTAGGGTGGTGGAAGCTTTAATTTGTACTCAAGACTGGTTAAGAGCTGCTCGCATGCCTATTAATGTTGAAGAGTGCATTGAAAATGTTGAAAAGTTTGAATTGGGTAAGCTTAAATTTTATATATTTCTTTTTACTTGTTAGTTCTTTTATATGTCTAATAAAAGATTTCTTTTTTTAGATATGGATTGTCTTACCGAGGAGATTACCATCAATAAATAAAGCTTGCATATTGAAGTTGAATGAATATAAATTGTACATCCTGAAATTCCAACCCTTTGAGAAATGAATGATTGCGAGTCTTCGAAACCGCCTGTCAGTTTGAGTCGTATCAAAATGACATTTAGGTGAGATTGACAAGGCATGAGAATCCAAGAATATATTTTAAATTTTTGGGAACGTCCGGGACAGACCTTTGGACAACGCTTCCTTAACGGTTGATAGTGTCAGTTAAGCCGAGTTTTTGGGGAAAGGGGTTTACGAATCAAGGGAGCAAGCCTACGAGGACATGGACCGGCCAAGAATAGTATGGGCCTCATGCCCAAGGTGGGATAGCCACCACGATAGACTGAGACAAGCAAGTGAGTCCGTTGGACCCAACCGATCCATTTACCCTTCCAAGCTTGTTGTCCAAACTTGAGCAAATTTGAGCCCAACAAATTCCTGAGCCCATTCCTATTCATTTTCTAGCCCATTTCCTAGGCTTCCCTTCATTTTTAGCCCAAGGGCAGTTTGGGAATTGTGTAAGGTAGAAATGACCATTTTGCCCCTAGATATTATTTGAAAAGGACAAAAGAAGAGAAAGAAGATGAGGTCGTTTACTTGGGAAATTGGAGAAGGCATTTAATGGCCTTAATGAGCTTTGAATAGCAGCTCTTATTTCACTCTCTCTCCCCTTCAGCTCCTAAAAATCACACACCCCTCTCTTCTTGCTTCCCTTTCCTTCCTACTACTTCTGCTTATGACCTTCCTCCGAAAATTGAGTTGTTCATTGTCTTCCCATGTAAATCATGGCTCGTGCCACCCACCAATTTTCTCAGGAGAGAGAATTCGTACGGCTTGCGTCGGCCAATCATCGAAAGGAGTCGTCGGCCGACCCGTACGCTAGTTGAAAGCCGCCACTCCCTAATCCATCACTGTAGTGTCGCCCCCTGCCCAGTTTCGCCTTTTCCTCTATTTTTCTCCCATTCTAACCAAATCACCGCCCATACCAACCACCAGCAGTTGTCCCTTGACCCCCTAGTGCTGCTGGTTGCCAGCCAACCGCTCGCTAGAGCTCCGGCCAAGCAATTTTGCTTCAATCAGTCCCTGTTCTCCTCCTACATTGCTGTTTTTTGAAGTTCAGTGGGTGTTCAGAGGTTGTTGTTGCTGTGTTCAGCCCAGGACTACCTTGGAGTGTCGTGGGAGAGGTCCTTGAGCATTGGGTTCGTCATTGCCGCTGCGTCCGTGTCACCGGCCCGCTTAACGGGTAAGTTTAGCCCCTAATCCCTTAGTGCTTAAACTTGCTTAAAATTGAATTAATTAGGGTTAATGTTGGTTTAGGAAGTTTAATTAAATTATCCCTAAGATAGGTGGTTAGGTAAATGGTCAAAATTAGCTTAGCTTAATCTTGCTTAATTGTACTTAAATATGCTTAATTGAGTGTTATATGTTAATTAAGCATGTTTTTCCTTAATTGCTTGATTAATTTGATTAATTTTTTAAATTAATGATTTATTTAATTTCTGTATTTAATTTTTAAATTATTTAATTTCTGAATTTAATTATTTAATTATTAAATTCTGAAATTTTACCATTCACGATACTATTCATGGCATTGTTCATTCGGAAGTGAAATTGTGCATAATTTTATATATCTTAATTTTATGAAGTGAATTGGATGTGGAATTACATGAACATTCGCTTAAATCGTATGGTTTTCATAAAAGAAATGAGAAAAATGAATTATCTAGGGGACATCGGAAATTGACCACTTTTATGAGAAATGAATTAAGGTTTTAAATACAAGTATATGTGCAAGTATGTGTGCATTGGCTACGATAGTCCAATTTATCGGAAGGAATGGCACTGTTGCGCGTCTACGGAGAAAGGGCGCCATAGCATCTCGGGAAGGGCACGTTGTGCTTCTTCGGAGGAAGGGCGCCGTAGCATCTTGGCCCAAGTTGTAGTCCTATGGGGTAGTAATAATTGGAACACATGTGAATGCAATAGTGTATGAGAAACATGACATCATTCGTTCCAATTATACATGAGCCGATCACATTGTTTATGGCATGCACGCATGAATCGATAACATACAAGGTGTGTCAATGGTCAGGTGAGATTGCTTGTGACGCGACTCACATGTGATTGATGAACTACATTATCTAACGGCCATGTGCGTTGCGTGTATTGTGCTAAAATATAACGTGCAGGGTATGGCATACCGAATAAGGTTGCATGCGAACCGACTTTTGATTGTTGGTTGACCCTGTCTGTTGTTTAATTGATGACTGCTAGTTGTTTGTGGTTGAGTTGTGTGAGGGGTGGTTTTGAAGAGATACCCCGGGCTGAGTTGGTGTACTAATTGGGGCTTAGGGGGAGAACTCGCTGAGATTTATATTTCATTGGTCATTGTATAACCACTTTCAGGCCCTTAGAATGGCACACCCGCCGGAACGATTTGGGGTCCCTCAGGATTGGGAGACCATTGTGATGCACCACCATTTCCCGGGTTGGGTGCACTTATACGAGAAATACGTCTCCACCATCTAGGTGGATGAGGGACTGGGGCAATGGACACCCCATCCGACAGAATGATCTGTTGATCGGCCCTCTGCGAAGTTTCGATGCATCGCCTGGTAGGGGCTCTAAAGACGACGACTACGATCCCATGGAGCCGGACCCTCCTGATGGTGCAGTGGAGAACCCTACCCCCGCTCCTCTAGTGATCGACTCGAACGACCTGTACTACGACCCTATGGAGCTTGAGTCCGACGAGTCAAAGTGATAGTAGTTCAAAACCTTAGGGTTCTTTTTGTATAAATGGATTAGCCGAGCCTAGTTTCTTTTTGGTTTGGCTTAGTGGATGGATCGGCCCCCTTTGTTAGGCTTGTAAATCGGAAAACGATCATCCGTAGGTTAATCCAGTAAGAATGTATAAATGAGTAGTTTATGTTATCTTGATGTTCATCCTTCTATTCCTATTTGATTGTTTTATTATATGTTAGATTGGGTATGGTTCGTCTTCCACTTGCGCTTAATGAAAGATTAAAATGAATAGTCGTCGACGAGTCCTAGGATGTCGCTTTCAATTGACCATGGTAAGGGGTTGTTGCGTGGCCGAAGTTCGGGGCGTGACATAAATGGTGAGATGTTCTATCAATAGCACTAATAGTGATTTCAGTTTAAAACTTTTGTTAAGTATTAATTATGTGCATCATTTGTTTTGTTTTTAAGTTTATTTTGTTTCCAAGTGTTTAGAAGTTGAAGTGAATTAACAAGACATGAAGCTGTATATCCATGGTTTATATTAAGTATTTTGAACTTCCTAGGGTTTAATTGTATTTCACTAGTAAGTTTCATTTGTACTTTGCTTTTCAATTTGTGTTAAATGGTAGAAATTTTCGAAAAGTAGTATTTTAGTTGCCACATTAATTTGCTAATCAAGTGGTAGGAAGATCTTTTTTTGGTTGATTGGACAGTGCTTGATGGAATGTAGGAAATGCTTTTGCATATGGTGTTACAAGTATTATTGATAGATGATTATACGAACTTCCCATCTTGTCTCACATCTTTATGAGTAGTCTTAATCATTTTTATGGTTTCTTACTTTTAACAAATGTGAAATTTCTATTGTTGTCTTATTTTAAATTTGTTGAATATGTAGTGGTATTTATAGTTTGGTTGCACAATGTTACATTGTCAATGGATGTGTAATTTGAAATAGTAAATTTGCCTTTTTAGGGAATGCAAAAAATGAAACAAAAAAATTTATTAGTTTGTCCCGGGTTGACCCTAGAACCGGACCGAACCGATTGGGTCAGTCCGGTCATTGGTCCTAAGCTCAATAGGGTCGGTTCTCGGTCCTAAAATTTGATGATCAACACTATACGGGTTGGTCCTAGGGTTAGGGGGTGGCCTGGCCCAACCCAGACCATGATCACCCCTAGGTAGCGCAGATGGATAGAACTTCTTAAGGATTATGACTGCGATATCATGTACCATCCTAGTAAAGCCAACAAAGTGGCAGATACTTTAAGTCACAAGTTATCGATTGCTTGTATGATGATTCAAGAATGGATTCTGTTGGAAGGGATCCGTGATTTAGAATTCAGGCTCGAGGTATGCCATCTTTCCAGTTTAATGGCTACCCTTAGGATTGAACCTAAAATTCAAGCCAAGATTAAAGCAATGCAACATTCGGATGCAGAGATCCAAAAGTTTCTGCAAATGGACGCAACCAAGAGAAAGTCAGATTTTCAAGTATTCGAGGATGGAATCTTGAAATTCCGTGGACGGTTATGTGTGCTGAACAATGTCGAAATTAAGGAGAAGTTGTTATCCAAAGCACATCACAGTGACTATAGTGTGCATCTAGGCAGTACGAAGATATATCAGAATATGCGATAGTATTATTGGTGGAACGGCATGAAGTTAGATATCACCAAGCACATGGCGAAGTGTTTGACTTGTCAACAAGTAAAAGTGCAGCATTGCAAGCCGAGTGGGTTACTACAACCTCTTGAAATCCTTGAATGGAAATGGGAGCACATCATGATGGACTTCGTGATGGGATTACCAAGAAGTCAACATGGTAATCATACGATTTGGGTCATAGTGGACTGATTGATGAAGTCAGTTCATTTCATCGCCGTACACAAGGACTTCGCTTTGAAAAAGTATGCAGAATTGTACTTGTGACAGGTTATTCGTCTGCATGGGGTACCAGTAATAATTACTTCAGATCAAGACCCCAAGTTTATGATTGCATTTTGGAAGAGTCTACATGTAACATCTTGAAAATCGACCTCATTTTGGGATTTTATAAAATGACAATGTTAGTCGAAGGCCTGGTCAGTACAAATATTCCGAACTGTTTGTTCGTAGGATAACGGATTATAAGGAGAGCGCCCGATAATCCAAATTGTACTACAGTCGTAATTAACTCAATTTAGCCCCTATTTTTAATCCTATTTTGGGAACCGACTTCTTAGTGATGTCAGGACTAAATATTTGGACATTGCCTCATTTATTTTGGGATTTTTTGTTGGACTCGAAAGTGTTGAAAAAAAGGAAAATTGGGCCGGGTTTCAAGCTCGTAGGTGGGCCAGCCCAAGATCGGTGGCCCAATGGGCCTTGCGCCCTTCCAACCCAGCCCAAAAGGGGCCCAAGTTAGCCCAAGTTCTTCTCCCTTCTTAGCCCATGGGCTTCTCTCTTTTGGCATTTTCCTTTTTGCCCAAGTGGGCTTTGTTTATGCTTGTTTCTTACTTGCTTGTGATTGGTTCTTGAAACAAGTGGCAAGCCCACTTGCCTTGGCTTCTTGTCTAAGTTCTTAGCCCTCTCTCTCTCCTCCAATCCTCCCTTGCAGCCGCACATCCCAGCCCTCTCTCTCTCCATTTTCTCTTCCTTTTCTCTTTCATTTCTGCTGCCTTTGTTATGTTTTGCTGTTTTTCCATTGGAAACCAGCCTTGCCATCGTCGCCAGAGCTGCCACCACTGCCTAACGTGTAGCCACTGAAGTCAAGGAGCCAATCACACACCGCCGACCACCCCTGGTTACCACCGGCTACCTATCCGGCCTTTTTTCTGCCCAGCTTCTCCCTTCCGCATGAATAGTGTTTCAGCACTATTTTGGCATGTTTCCGCCACCGTTTGTCATCCGTTGTCGCCTTTGAGCTTACCCCTTGTAGCCCTCGTTCCCCCTTATGCACCGGTGTCGCCGAATTTCCAAACCAAGTGAGTTAATTTTCTAATCCTTATTTAAAGAAAAATTTCATTTAGGGGTTAATTAGTGTATTTATGTGCTTGTTAGTTAATTAAGATTAGTTGGTTAATTATGCTAGTTAATTAAGGCTGACTAGGATTAATTAATTTACCATAGTTAGTAATAAAGTAACTAAGGTTAATTTTAAAGTAACCAAGGTTAGAATTTAATCATGGTTAGGTTAAATTGACTATGGTTGAGTTAATTGATTAACCATGGTTAGGTTTATTTATTTTTATTTAATTAATTAATTTCGGACGAATTATTGTTCACAATTTATTGTTCACGGCACTGTTCATACGGAAGTTAAAAATTTTTAGAATTTGATGTGTTCTTGGTTGCTATGTTTTCTTGAAGTGCCGATTGTTAGTTATTCTCGTGTATAATGAGGAAATGTGTGATCGAAGACCGATTGGAATCGAAATTGCTTGGTTTATTGAATTTCTCCATGAATAATTGGATTGCACCGTGGTATGTGAAGATTATTTGTTGCCGCATTTCATTATACTTGTACCAAATGTAACTACATGTCATGTGCGCACGAATTTTGTTGCATTCATGACCAAGCGAAAGCAAAGACAAGAATGAACTGTTTGATGATGCTGATAGCCCAGTATAGCCATATGACCGCCAATTCTTCGAGGTTGTGTCATGACTATTGGGTCACGACCATTGGATTGCCTGACAGTGGTCAGTTGCAAGGCTGCGGTAATGGGTGGGCCCTATGCTCCTTCGAGAATGCTGTCGGTGGGGGATAGCCCATGACGTCGCCGTGCCTCAAGGAAGAGAACAATGCCTGGTCTACGATCAGTTGACTGCTAACCATAAGGTTGTGCCGTGGCCTTGCGGGTCATAACAATTGGAGCATGCATGGGCATTGAGATATGAGAACAGTTGTGAAATACTCTAATTATTTGCATGTCTTCCAATGTTATTTTTGAGATGGTTAATAGTTTTTGCAGATCATGTGTGCCAAGGCTAGGTAGGAGTGCCAATGGTTGTGTCAGTTTATCGAACTATCCTCAATTTTGGTTTCTCTTTGTGTTGCAATGATTGCTAAATTAGGTTGTATGTTAGATTCCTAAGGCGAGTGAAGTTCCTAACCAAGGCTTAGAACTTTAACTTACTGAGTTTATCTCAACCCATCATGGTTAACTTTTCAGGCTCAAGATGACGTAGTACTTGGTATGCTTCAATGTCCTAGCGGGCATGAGCACCACCATTACCATGCGGCCCACCTCGGGCCACAATTTTGTGTATGAGCACCACGTGACGACGGTGTGGGTAGATGAGGGGTCAAGGGACCATTGTGCGCATCACGTCTTCAAGGCATGGTTCCTCAGGTAGGGAGGCATTTTGTACGGTCCCCTTCGCGGTTTTGATGAGCTAGTTCCTCTTATGGGGCCAACCGACGTGGTTTAGGATCCCATGGACTTGGATCCTCCTGACGGCGAGATCTGCAACCCGAGGATCGAAGAGAGTGATCCTTCTAAGGAGAGCGATCCCTCTGAGGCCAGCGAGTAGGTAGCTATGGCCTATTCCTCTTTTTGACGAGCTCTCTCTCATTTGTACAATGTTAGGTTAGCCAAGCCGATCCCTTTTTGAGTAGGCCTCAGCTTTTCGCCTGTAGTAAGGCGTGTTTATATGTGCTGTAGTAAGGCGATCCCTCTGTTTTGATTGTTGGTTGGGACTTCTATTCGCTTCTACATGTGCATAATTACAAGATAAAATGAATTGGTCGACGACTGTACCTGGAACGTTGTACAACTAGACCTCAAGTGAAATGGGGTTGCCGTGAGCTCGAGGGTTGGGGAGTGATACTACAAACTTCGATGGAGACAAAGCTATAGTTCAGTATGGCCTATCATCCTCAAACAGACAATCAATCAGAGAGATCAATTCAGACCTTAGAAGATATGCTGAGAGCTTGCGTATTAGATTTTAAAGGAAGTTAGGAGGAACAACTTCATCTTGTGGAGTTCGTGTACAATAACAATTATCAGCAGAGTATTAGAATGGCACCATTCGAAGCTTTGTACTATAGACCGTGTAGGACTCCAATTTGTTGGGACGAAGTCGATGAGCGAAAAATTACAGGACTAGAGTTAGTGCAGCAATTTTTAAAAGCCGTCAAGATGATTCGGGAAAGGTTAAAGACTGCTCAAAGCAGACAGAAAAGCTATAGGGACAGATGACATAGGCCATTGGAATTTCAAGTGGATGATCATGTGTTCTTTAAAGTATCGCCAATGCGAAGTAGTTCGCGATTTTGAAAGAAAGGACAATGAGCCCGAGGTACGTCGGACCGTTTGAGATTCTGGAAAAGATCAGGAATTTAACTTATCGTCTTGTGCTACCACCTCGACTTGCTCAAGTGCATGATGTATTCCATGTGTTGATGTTAAGGAAATATGAGCCGGACCTGACCCACGTGTTGAATTCTGAAGAGATAGAGATGGACGACGTGGTGTCATATGTAGAGAGACCAATTCGGATAGAGGACCGGAAAGAACAAGTGCTGAAAAACAAAACGGTCTCCTTAGTCAAAGTCATTTGACAACATCATGGCATAGAGGGAGCCACATGGAAAAGCGAGGAAATCATGAGGCGTCAACACCCCTATCTTTTTTAGGATTAGCATATCAGTTCAAATTTCGATGATGAAATTTATGTAAGAGGGGAAGAGTTGTAGCATCCTGAAAATCGACCTTATTTTGGGATTTTATAAAATGGCGATGTTAGTTGAATGCCTGGTCAGTACAAATATTCCAAACTATTTGTTCTTGGGATAATGGATTATAGGGAGGCACCGATAGGAAGCAATATGCGTACGACTCGCAATTTTGAATAGAAACGAACCTTTCAACCATAAGGACCTAAGTGAGAACGATATCCTCTAGTACTAGACTGTTAGAGAAACAGAAATAAATCAATTCAACAGAAGTACAAAGTCAGGTTGCAAGTGATTTCCGCACGACTTCGATACAAACTATGAACGATACTAAACCAAATCCTTTTTATCTTATACTCGGGATTATCAACTGAGCCTGCGGGATCACATGACCATCAAGGGATGTCCTTGACTCGAGAATTGGCGTAAACGTGGATCAAAAAATGGTTGACCATGGGTCAAATGTGAGGAAAAGTCCTAAAGGGGCGCCTGATAATCCAAATTGTACTACGATTGCGATTGACTCTATTTAGTTCGACTTTAATCCGATTTTTGGGAACCGACTTCTCAGTGATTTCAAGACTAAATAATTGGACGTTGCCTCATTTATTCATGGATTTTCCGTTGGGCTTTAAAATGTCAGAAAAGGAAATTTGGACAGGGTTTTGAGCCCGTAGGTGCCCAAGACTGGCGGCCCAATGGGCCTTACGCCTATTCAGCCTCACCCAAAAGGGGCCTAAACTGGCTCAATCTCTCCTCCTTTCTCAGCCCAATGGGCTTCTCTTCTTGGCCTTTTTCCTTTGGCGCCCAAGTGGGCTTTGTTTAAGCTTTGTTTTGTTTGTTTTTGATTGGTTCTTGAAGCAAGTGGACTAGCCACTTGCCTTGGCTTCTTGATCAAGTTTAGCAGCCCCTTCTCTCTCCTCCTTTCATCCATCCCAACCGCCCAACCTTAGCTCTCTCTCTGTCTCTCTCTCTGTCTCTATCTCTCTCTCTTCCTTTTCTCTTCTTTCTTCTACCATCCTTGCTGTTCACCACCGGAAACCGCCTTTGCCGCCACTGCCGGAGTTGCTGCTACCGTCCAGAGGCCAATTGTTCACCGCCGGCCACCCTTAATCCCCGTCGGCAACCCATCTGGCCATTTCGACCGTTGCTGCTTCCTTCCGCCTAAATAGTGCTCCGGCACTGTTTTGGTCGGTTTCAGCTGCCATCCGTCGTCTGTTGCCATCCCCGAGCTAACCCCGCATAGCCCTCACTCTTACCTTTGCACTGGTGTCGCCGAATTTCCGACCCAAGTGAGTTAATTTCCTAATCTTTAGTTAGGGGTTAATCTTACTTATGTTAGTTTAATTGTGCTTGGTTAATTTGTTAATGGTGGTTGATTAAATTAGGGTTGACCATGGTTAGATTAAAGTAACTATGGTTAGTAATTAAAGTAACTATGGTTAGGGGTAAAGTAACAAGGTTAGTTAGTTAACCATGGTTGAGTTAATTAACCCTAGTTGGGTTAAGTTTAGTAACCATGGTTAATTTTATTATTATTTAATTAATGTCGATTAGTTACTTGTTCATATTTACTGTTCACGAGTACTTGTTCATGCGGCACTATTCATACAGAAGCAAATTATGGTCTTAAATTGATGCGTTCATGATTGTTAAAAGCATGGTGAAGTGTTGATTGTTAATTATTCATGGGAATTATGGGGTGTACGTGGTTGTTGATTGGTTGGAGTGTACTGTTGTACGTGATTGTCGATTATTACTGTGTGACATTATACATGGGTTAACTGCAATGACATGTCGGGTGAGCACGAGTTATGTTGCATTCACAACAAAGCAAAGACAAAAATGAATTGCTTGATGATGTATTGCATGATCACATTAAATTGAGAACCCGGCGTTATCGAATGACCGCCAATCCTTCGTGGTTGTGCCTTGGCCTTTTGGGTCGCTTGACTTTGATCAGATGCCTGATGGTGGTCAGTTGCGGAGTCGCGGTAGAGGCAGGACCCATGCTCCTTAGGGAATGCCGTCGGTGGAGGATAGCTCATGACGTCACTGTGCCTCAAGGAGGAGGACGATGCTTGGCTTAGGCTAGTGATTGCTAACCATAAGGCTGTGCCGTGGCCCTAAGGGTCATAATAATCAAAGTATGTATGGGTATTGAGACATGAGAAAGTTATATGCAATGCTTTGATTATTCGCATGCCTCTTATTGTTGTTGCGAGGTGATTGACAGTTTCTGCAGGTCGTGTGTGCCAAGGCCAAATAGGGTCGCATGTGGTTGCGTCTGTTTATTAAGTTGTCTTCTGCTATCATTTCTTCGAGGTGTAGTGTTGGATGTTTTGGCGGTTAGGTTATATGTTAGACTCTCGAGGCGAGCGAAGTTTCTAATCGAGGTTTAGGACTTTAACTTGCTGAGTTTATCTCAACCCATTGTGGTTAACTTTTTAGGACCTAGATGACACAGTACTCGGTGCGTTTCGGTGTCCCCATGGACATGACCACCACTATGACCACGCGGCCCGCCCTGAGCCGCAATTTTGTGTATGAGCACCACATGATGACGGTGTGCGTGGATGAGGGGTCAAGGGACCATTACGCACCTCATGTCTTTAAGGCGTGGTTCCTCAAGATGGGAGGTATTTTGTACGGTCCCCTTCGCAATTTTGATGGACCGGTCCCTCCTATGGGGCCGACTGAGGAGGTCTGGGATCCCATGGACTTGGGTCCCCCTAATGGCGAGATCTCTAACCCGACAACTGGAGAGACTAATCCCTCAAAGGCAGTGAGTAGGCAGCTGTAGCCTATTCTCATCCACTTGTATGGTGTTAGGTTAGCCAGGCCAATCCATTTTTGAGTAGGCCTTAGCATGTCACCTATAGTGAGGCATATATATATGTGTGTGTTATTGTCCAGGCCAACCTTACAGATAAATAAAATGGTGTTTTTGTCTTTCCTCTGTGTATTTGTTGCTATCCTTGTTGTTTTTTATTAGGGAGTTCTATTCACTTCCGCATGTGCTTAATTATAGATAAAATGAATTAGTCAACAACAGTACTTGGGATATCGTACATCTAGACCTCAAGTGAAATGGGGTTGCCGCGAGCTCGAGAGTCAGGGCATGACATTTCATGAATCAACAAAGTACATTGAAATTAATATTTACTATAATGTCCGTGGCACTCTACATTTGCTCCATTTCTAAATTATATCTACGATGTTTTACAGTTTAATTTCTAGACTCAAGTTGATTTTAGTAGAATCATCATATTTTGAGTGGGATACTAGATATAATTGATTTGATTTTGTGTAATCTTCATTGTTATGGTCATTGATTTGTCGAATCTCCGTATATTTAGAATATTATAGGCATCTCTCATATGGCCGTCCTTGTGTTTAAATTTGTGATATCATATATCTTTCAATGTTGTTTGGGATCTAGATCTATATACTACAAAGTATTATTTGAAAAGATAGGACATAGTCAAGCATTCAAAGTTTGTCACATTATTTCATAACTAAGTAATAATGTGAATGACTATTTTCAATCTCCTATATTATTTAACTGCAGGTTTATTGATAACACCAGCACTTCATAAAGTGAGGTTAAGATCATGACTCATACATGATAATTTTAATGTTAGTTATTAAATTAATTCCAAATAAGGTCAAGATATTGTTATATATATATATATATATATAACAATTTTGATTTGGTAATTACATTAATTCTGATGACAGATAAGTCTCTTCACTTAAAAGCTAGTATTGTACTTTTATTAATACCATGACGTTTTTAAATAAAATTCGCATTTTATTATTGATTCGGAAATTCGTTGGCCAAAACGATGCAAAGAAGACAAGATATTCGAAGTCCGTCACCTTTTGCCCTACCCCCATGACGCCAGATAGCCCACGCTCAGATCCAAGCATCCCCCGAAAAGCAAACTTTCCTGAGAGAGATAGGATTTGATACCTGTGGTGTATAAAGTTCCTGCAATGGAGATAGGGATGAGTTCACGGGCATCATCCGGACCTTCGTATGAGGTTTTGCTAAGCTTTCAAGGAGCCGATGCACGTCATGGATTCACTGATTGCCTTCACCATGCCATGGTTGGGGCCGGGATCCTTGTCTTTAGGGATGGTGAATCCCTTCGTGTCGGTGAAAAAATTGGTGGTGAACTTCTACAAGCAATTGAGAATTCCAAGATCTACATTCCCATATTCTCCAAGAATTATGCTTCGAGTCGCCGGTGCCTCTAAGAGCTCACACACATGTTCGAATGCACCTCAAAATTGAATAAGAACAAAGAGATTCTACCAATTTTCTTGGACGTGGAACCTGAAGATGTCACGCTCAAAACAGACTTATATAGTCGAGCTCTTTCAAAGCTTCAGGAAAAGTTTAGTACATAAGTGGAGTCATGGAAAGAGGCTCTCAATGAGGTGGGCAAGATAAAGGGATGGAACTTGAAGAAAGATCAAGGGTAAATGTCTTTTTACTTGTCAACTGTCATCTGTAAATTTTGTTTTCCTCCCAGTTCGGTTTAATTGTGATATTGTTGGTGAAATTATAGTTTACTCATCTAGTCGATTTTATATAGTTTAAATGGCGGTCACCGCAATGGCCGCTACTGCTATTGGCCACTATAGCAGCGAGAACGGAATTCTCACTAGTGGCCCTTATTGGCGGTATCGTTGCAACAGCTCCAGTCATTGGCACTATTGCGGTGGTAGCGCGCCCTACTTGTCCTGATTCTCTCTGCTTGTACTCTTAGTCTCTGACACAGTAGCCACGAATAGTAATATATCTCTAAAGAGCTCCACCAAGCTGTCGGCCAGCCACCACAGCAGCTCGCCCGTCAGTCGCTGCCACTTCTTCATCATCAGCCCGACACCAAGCAG
This sequence comes from Corymbia maculata, assembly GCA_014182735.1. Classification (NCBI taxonomy): domain Eukaryota; kingdom Viridiplantae; phylum Streptophyta; class Magnoliopsida; order Myrtales; family Myrtaceae; genus Corymbia; species Corymbia maculata. Next base: position 21,626,952 of record CM024683.1, on the reverse strand, counting down.
CCAGAAGCCGGCTTTGATCCACTCGGCCCCACACTTTCTCTCTCTCACTCACGGTGGCGATTTGGATCTGGGATCTGGACGCCCATATCTGACGTCGCTGACCTTAGCCTAAGGCTGATGACGCCATCCCCAGCAATTGCAATTTCTGTTCACACTTGTTGAAGGGCTTAGGGAGTTGAATCTTGCGGTGTGGAACAGCAATATCCTCACTTTCGACGACTTCATTGGCAGTGGAAAGTAATTACTTCCTACCTTGAATCCATTTTGCTAACAAAACTGCCAGTTGAGTTGTGCTGGATTTTAGTCCTTGAGTGGCTAGTGTTCTCATCTTAGTTGTATTTTCCATGGTCTCAAGGGTTTGACTCCGTAAGGTTCTTTCTCAAAGCTTCGGTAATACGGCTTGGCCTCTTCAGACTAAAAACGTCCAGGAGCAATCTGTTGAATCTATTCCCCTTTTCTTAAGCACGTAGAATAATGTATCAGGTTCAAAAGAAAAATAACTAAAAAAAAAGTCAGAAGATGGAGAACATAAGATGACCTTTCTGTAAGAATACTGGTGTGATTTCTCTAATTCACTCATTTACAATCATAACTCATACTGGGTCCTAACATTGCTTTTGAAATTACATGCCAACTGTCGAATTGTTGGTGTTGTCATCATCACCATCATCATTATTGTTAAATAGGTTTGATTGCTTGAACAACTTGCTGGAAACTTTTGTGCTTCATAGTATTGGCAGTGGCTTCATTTTCCATATCCATTTTAGTCGGTCATTTGTGTGTTAAGGCTTAGTATGTCATATTTGCGAACTTTTATATATATATATATATATATATATATATATATATATATTTATATTTATATTTATATTTACCTTCTATGGATATCATATATCTTGTTTATTGGTGAACTAGGAGCTATCTGCTACTATTGAGTGTGTTCATTCCTTCCAAGAAGTAAAAGTCTTGCACAGTTTAGTTCTTCCAGTAGTGATCATTGTTGACAATACGCTAGTTCTTCTAGCTAGATTCTAATATTGTTAATTTTTTAATGGAATAAGTAGAATACTCGTCTTGGTAGTGAGAACAAGGCCTTGGCCTTGATATGACAGCTTTTGAGATTAAAACATAGTAATATGTCATTAGGCACTTACTACTAACATTTGATATGACCTTTTCAAATTAGAACACAGTGATATGTCGAACCAATTCTGTAAGAATGATATGGACTACTTGCTGTTGAAGTAACGAAGTTTTTATATACTCCCAAGGGTGTGAGATGGGTGTTGTTCAGAACCCTTGATATTACCAGGTCAACTGCAGTTCTTAAAGTCCTTTTCTAAGTCATGTTCAGCTGAACTAATGTGGGATTTCCAAATTGTTGGAGCATTCATATGAGTATCTTAACATATTGTGGTATTAGTGAGTGTTATGATTAGAAGGACAAATTTGATTTGTACTCTGTTTCGTTTTCAAATGACGTATGTACAAAAAAGAGCCCGACACAAGCTATGTGGGATTCGTGAGAGATGGAGCAAAATGGTTGTTAGAGAACATAGACATTAAACTGTTGGTAGGATTCGTCCCACTTTACTATTCTTATTCAATCTTAGTAAGAAACTTTTTTTTTGTGTGTGTGTGTGCAGTGGTTTGCTTCATTGTCATCTTATCTTCACCTTCTACCCAGACTCACTGATTTGGAGTGTACTTCATGACGTTTCTCAATTGTTACCCAGAATAATGCTAGGATATATTTTTCTGTTAGGTAGCTACCTCTTCTATTACCACCAATTTTTACTTGCAGCTTCACAACAAGCAAATGTTATTTTTCTTAGGCATAGCAAGAAATGCATACTTTCATCTTGTTTGATTTTCTTTATGATGACACGAGTCAAGAATTGCAACATAGTGTTGTTATAACCATCAACATGAACGCATGATATTCTGTTGATCTCTAAAGACATGCGTGCGGAAGACAATGCTCAAGCATATGTTGCTATCAGGCTTTTGAGCACTATGCATGTTCTTTTTTTTTTTTAAACCTACCCTTGAGAAATACTACCACTTGATCAACTAATTTATTTCTCGTTCTGCAACCTGTAGATTGAGATGCAATCTTGCATGATGCGGTCTGTGCTATTCAATGCATAAATTGGTTACCTTCCTAGTGCTGCATATGACGATTTGATTCCATCCCATCTTATCTTCCTTGAAAGCTAGTTAAGAAATTCATTTGACGTATGACAAATTTCCTAGGATGAACATATTTCATTGCTGAATTACCATCTCAGACTTAAATAGTGCCGGTGACTTTGCTAGGATTTCACACCGTTGCATTCTCATATGAAGTCTAGTCTCAAGAAACTGACGCTATAGGGAAATTATTCTTGTCGAGGGCTAGAAACTCAAAGATGTGCCTGCGGGAGTGTATTCAAGCCACATCTGCCTTAAAGATTGCTTAGCGCAGAAGGATCACCTATAAGATGCATGCTTATCAAATAACTTCTCTAAGTGAGTTTTGTTCCTTTTTGGGCGAAGTAATTTGAAAATGATTGTTTTATCTACAATCATTGTCATGTGATTGACTTGTCCCTGATTGGTTACCATAGAGATGTCAAATGAAGATTCGTTTGTCGTTTTCATGACTTTGCATGTGATAATGCCAAGTGCTAACAATATTTCTTTTTTGTTCCAATGGAGTAGAAGTTATCAAAAGGGCCAAATGAGAAAGGCATTGCATGCAGATTCTCTTTAGGATTCAAATTTACTTTGAAGGGACACATTTTGTGAAGAATTGGGAATTTTAGCAATCATTTAAATATGTAATATTACTATAGGCAAAGCAGAGGCTATGGTTATGTCTACATAGATAGTATTATGCTTTCAAAATTGGATATAGTGACTCATGAATAGAAAGCCTATCATGCAAATTCTCTCTTCCGTGATGTTGTAACTGTCTTGGCAGTTACCTCTAGCTTCTGCTTAAAAATGTAAGATATGACATACAACATGATTTGAGAGATCAATTCCAGCAGAAATCAGGGCGATCGATGCAAATGAACTGCAAAATTGATTTTGATTTATATATGACTTAAAGATATAGCAGTGTGACTTGATCATTTGCAAATTATGCATAATGCAACTGCACTCTTACACCTTCTGCTTACGATAGCCATTTGCAAATAAAATTGGTTTTCCCTCTTTAACTGGCAAGATATTTAGATTGTACGCAGTCTTTGTTCGTTATAAGAAAATGGAACCGGCATAGGATGCGACGGTTTACAGTGAAGTGAAGGTAATTTGCTATTCGAACACTTTTGACAAGTAACAATAAAATTAGAAAACAAAGAAAAGTTTCCAGGTCAAAGAAAGAGAACTTCCAGTGTTCGACAACATTATTACATGGCCATACAACAGCAGCTTCCCGTGGAGCCTTTGACATTTCTTCTAGTAGAAGCTCTCTCTCAGCAAGGTCATGGAGGATAATGCCCCGAATAAGGACCTGAGAAATGAACAACTACTAATGACACTCGGTAATGAACAACATAGAATCAACCTAATAATGAGGTAATTCATGCATGACTGTTGAAACTGGCACATGCTAGGAGGGCTGGGAGGTGGTGGAGATGGACACAGAGGATAAGCCAAAGGGGGAGGAGGATAGGCTGTTGGAGGATGGGGAAAATGTGGTGGAGGTGGGTACGTCACTGAATATGGTGGATACAATGGGTATGCAGGAGCTGTCCCAAGGTATGGTGTGGTGAGTGCAGCATAAGGAGGAGCTCATGCGGGAGGAGGTGCAGAGTATGAAAGCAACTAAGAAACTGAAGAAGCTACGTATGGTGGTGCAGATGGCGCACAGCTTGCTCCTGGTTTCTACAATGGAACAAGCATGATACTTTTAAGAATCCACTAGAGAATGATCATGGTAAATGGTGATGATGATATTCAATACCAAATGAAATGGGTACTTACCATTGCATTTGCATAATGTAATACCAAGTGTGGTGCTCTGGCATATCTGGAATCAGAAAAAAAAAATAGGCACTTTGATTTAGACAATCAAAACCTTTCCTTCTAGAGGATAGTAATGCATATGATAAGTGACAGTTGTCCTACTTCATAATTTGATGCCACGGAGATAGACTGGGGCTATGTGTTGGGTAGATATGTTATACATGTATGAAGGAATAGCAGAGGCGAGGAGAATTTGCTAGAAAATCCATAATCTGCATCACAACTTGTGTGGAAGAAAGAATGAGACAGAAGAACCCAGTAAGTTGTCATTGGACTATCTTCAATTTTTTAGAGGGTAGTAATCCATCATTTGCATGATGTAATATCAAGCATGCTTCTCAGGCATATCTGGAATCAGAGAATAAACAGGCGCTTTGATATAGGCAATCACAACCTTTCTTTCTAGAGAATAGTAATGCAAATGCTAAGTAACAGTTGTCCTACTTTAAAATTTGATGACACAGAGATAGATTGCGGGTATCTGTTGGGTAGATATGTTATACACGTGTAAAGAAATAGCGGAGGAGAGGAAAATCTGCTAGAAAATCCATCATATGGATCACAACTCATGGAAAAAAGAATGAAGAACCCAGTAAGTTGTCATTGGACCATCTTCATCTTTTCCCTCCCATGTTTTACGTTTATCCAGGGGTATATATATACCGAGTCATACCATACTGCACGTCTTCAGCCTAAGCGGGAGAATATGTAATTGGTTGCCTATATTGTTCAATGAAACAAAACATGTGAACAGTATTACCAAGAACTCACATTATACTGTTGTGAAATGAGTGAATTAGAGAAATCACACCACTATTCTTTCAGAGGTCATCTTATGTACCCCATCTTCTGGCATTTTTTTCTTGTATGTTTAGAACCCAAGACATAATTCTACATGCATAAGAAAAGAGGAATAGATTCCACAAATCGTACCTACCCATTTTTCAGTCTGAAGAGTCCATGCCGTATTGTCGAAGCTCTGAGAAAGAACCTTATGGAGCCAAACCCTGAGACCATGGAAAACACAACTAGGATAAGAACTCTAGCCACTCAAGGACCAAAATCTGAAACAACTCAAAAACAGTTTTGTTAGCAAAATGGAAATACTATAAGGAGGAGCTGAGGTGGGAGTAGGTATGAAGTACAAAGGCACCAAAGGAGTCGAAGAAGCTACATATGGCAGTGCAGATAGTGCACAGCTTGCTTCCAGTTTCTACAACTGCACAAGCACAATATTGTTCAGAATCCACTACAGAATGATCATGGTAAATGGTCATGACAATGTTCTATACCGGAGGCAGCAGCAATGTGCCAGAGAATGCAGCAGATCTGACCTTGCTGGACACAAACGACAAATTGGAGCCACTAACAGGACTCCTGGAGGGGACGGCAGAGGTGACACACCAGAGAATGCAGCAGATTGGGAGAGAAGGCAAGAGAGAGTGAATTTTGTAAAGAAAATGGGGGAGAGAGAGAGAGAGAGAGAGAGAGTGTCTTCTTGGTGGGACCACTAGTTGACGTGGCTCCATGCGTTACTCACTGGGTGGAGAGGGACTATGCTCACGTGGTGGAGCAGGACCACCTAATAACTTTTCTATGAAGATAAGGTATATTGAGAGTAGTACGTTGCAAAGCTCGGCATATGACCTCAACCAAAAATTATTTGTCTTCTGCTGCAGGATTAGGCTTACAAAGACCAAAAACTGATGAAGCTGAGCAACGCTCAAATAATGCCAAAACTTCAACCTAGGCTGACGTGGAGGGAGAGATCTGATGAATTAGGCTACACACACTGATAGAGTCACCACAAATAAGAAAGAATAAAAAGGGCAACTAGACAATCAGCCCCACCAATAAAGAATGAATCAGGCGTGGAAGCTTGCAATGTCAGTCTCATACAGACATAACTTGTATTCATTCCTTCCTTGCATGAACTGTCTCAGTGCATGAAAACATGGCAATAAACCAGTAGCAAATATCTTCTAATGTCATCGTGAAAGACAATTGCTGTCTTGTGTTTTTATCTCACGAAGAGTTTCTTCAGAGACGACAATAAAAAAATCTGCACAGCATCATGCAGACAACTCAGTCGCACCAAAAACCACTTCAGCATCATTCAAACAAGTCAACCCCTCAAACACCAACTCAGCAACATCAAAGTAAACTAATGTGCACTCTGCCCAACAAGAAGTACCCCTCTCGTTCTAGCATAGAGGGCAAACTTCATCCTCCCAACAAAAATTTATACAACGCTCTTCCAAAATTGCAGTACCATAATACGTGACCATTTTTAAGGAAAGGAAAGCATCAACTTGCTTCCAACTACAGGAAAAAACAGCATCTACAAGTCAGGACTTGCCCAATGAATAGGATTCTTACATTCACCATCGTTTAGATCCTTGTCAGCAGGCAGACAACTCTCAATGGCTGTTTGAAGTTCCTCAAGCCCAGGACCATAGTTGGCATTTTAAAGCTGCCAAGGAACCTAGGCTGGGAATTTACAGAGACTTGTGTAGAGAATGTCTTAGGCTTGAATGCCAGATCGGAGGATTAAAGTGTGCATTTGCTTCCCTGTCATCCAGTGCAATTACAGTAGTTAATCAGGCCAAAACTCTTTAACAGATCCGTATAAGCACGCTGGTGCTTTTGTTTATCTAATTGATTTCATGAATAGGATGATGCAACACCATTAACACATCAGTAAAGTTATAAGAGAGTAATCAGGCACAAGCAGCAGGAGCATGGCAACATAGTAACGTGGATTTACAACACTATCACCAAAAGTTTAAAAATGATCACAAAGATCTGAAAATTTGAGCACCGCTAGGGCATTCAATGGCTTACAAAGTGAGTTAAAGGGATTACTATTCATCCATCAAAAGTAGTATCTAAAGACATCTCTTTGCTAGAACAACGTGTGACATTACACCTTTGCATACATTAAAAGAAGGAAAATTCCAGGTGCTCTGTCCTGAAAAATATCAAGCTGACATACCTTCCTCTTAGCAGGTACAGATAGATTCTTAGCTGGCTTAAAGAAGGATTCTAATCTGTAGAAAATATACGAAAGGAATCATTGGATAAAAGAAGGTGCATTTTGGAAGTCACCTTCTTTTGTTCAAGCTTTAGTTATCGGCCTCGAAATGACTCGTACTTAGCTGCCTTAATCTTCTCTGTCGCTTGATAGACATGATAATACTACATTGAAAACATGTAAGCTCTCTCCTTCAAAGGAAAAGAAGCAACTTCCTCATGTAGGCAACTGACCAACACATTACTGAAGATAGAAGTCATACCTTCATCACTCTGTCTAAGTTGAACCCATTCTCATTCATGAGAAAGGAAATTAAGCCTTGAAAGTGAAATGACAATCAGTTAGGAAACGAGTCAAAAATTCAGAAAGTGATATGTTGCAAGTAAATCCCAACATGAAAATGGCCCACCTCCTCGTTTGGAGCAGTCCATTTTATCTCAGGTTGTTCTTCTGTAGAAACTATTGGTTCCTGGAAAACAGAGACAAAATCAAACTTCACATCAAATAGGACAAAAATATCGCACCTAAGGAAACCAAACCAAGACCAACCTCCACAGTTTTTTTACTGAATTTCTCTGTCTTCGTTGTTCTGAGACTGCAGGCAATAAACACAGAGCTCATTCAGCCTTTTTGTACTCTGTATTTCTGCGTGCTTATGTGTGTGTGCATGAGAGAGAGAGAGAGAGAGAGAGAGAGAGAGAGAGAGATGCATATACCGCAATGGCTACTGCCAAGTCCACAAAGGCATGTGCCCTCTTCGAAAAACTGCTCAGAGACTCATTCTAAGGTAACTAAAAGTATTCACAGATAATTCCAAAAAAAAAAAGCCTACATAATAATAAAATACCGTTTTGCAAGCTCTTGCATCTTCAAATCAGAAGGTTTACCATCAAACACATAGCTATCGTAACAACAGGAAAGCATAATTCAGAGAAGCACGAGCTTCATTCTCCCAGTATTCCATCCCAGTGAAAACAAAGGAGGTAAAAAAAAAAATTACAGTGGTTTTATCCGCGCCTCCAACAGCAAAATCGTCCGGTAAAACATGGCTTGCAGATGACTACACAGGAAAGCAAATCAAAAGGCAGCTCAAAGTCAACACTTTCCAAGCACAAAGACCACATCGCAAGTACTGAACAATGCGATATGCGTCGATCTCATATACATAAACCTGAGTCCAAGAGATAACACCTGAAGCATCAAAACATAAGGCTAGTGTACCTGGTGACTTCACCAGCCTCATTGGTGAGCATCTGAGTCCCCTTCCTCCCCACCACAACCTAATCCACCAATCAAAAGAACCGAAAAAACACCCAACACTCGAAATCGAAATCCCAACGGACAACCGAAACGCGCAATCGCAGGCATCAAATTCACAAAAGCAACTTAACGAGGAACCCATAGATGCTCATGCTGGCATCGACGACACTCCTCCGGCCAAAGTAGCTCGCGAGCTTCTGCTGCTTCATCGCGTTCGGGGCATATTGTCCACCGGTAGCTCCGTCAGTCCCTATCGAAATCGACGGACGAGGCTCAATGAACGACATATGGAGATGATCGGATTGAAGAAGACGGAGGTCGAACTGAGCTACCTTGATGCCCATATCGGGGAGAGAGATATCGGTTGCAATGGAAATCGAGGGCTTCGAGCTCTTCCGGTTCCCGCCTAATTTGCAGACCACCGCGTTTTGGGGGGTGAGGCGTGCGAGTCACGCGCAGGTGTCGCGAGTGGGACACTGTTAATTTAGTACTAGCGATAAATGCTTGGGCACGAAACTGAAAAACATAAGTGAGACCATAGTCACAGGCTCTAGGTTGAATGAACTCGGGCCTTGAAATTATTTCGAAACGACGTGCTTATAATTATATTTTTAACAACTAGATTTATTTCATAAGCATGATGCGATTATTAGGAATTCAACAAAATAAAATTGTTGCGAATATGAAGTTGACCGGAAAAATTATCTAATCACTTCTAAACTAATTATTTGAATGTTAATTCAGTCCTTAGTATTTTTAAATTTTACAAATTCAATTTTAAACTTTTTAATTACGTTAATTTCGTCTTAAATTTTTGCATGAAATTTCAATATAATCATTTCGACCAATGTCAACCGAATGTGGCAGCGTATCACATACGATAGTCAGCAATGACTGGACCGCCACATCAATGATTGTAGTCCAGACAAGAATGGGATGGAATAAATAAATTTGAATTTTATGCAAAAGTGAATTGACAAAATTAAAAAATTTAAGACTCAATAGGTGCATCTATAAAAAGCATTATGGCTTTTGCCCGCGTAACTATTGTTATGTCCTTTTAGGTCGAACTCCAACTTAACTCCGCAATCCAATGTCAGCATTAAATGGTCCCTTATTTTCCAAACGAACGAAGCATAGCATTACTTAGTCTCCATTTGTCATCTAGTGAAAGCTAAAATGTACTTCATTTTTCTGGGGACCTATAATATCGTGCAAAGTGCCATGATTTGTGCGACCAAGTATTTATCATATTGCTTACTTTACCAGCGTGATCCGGTTAATCAATTTTTGTCGGATCGAGCTGCACATGATCTAGCGGAATAAAGATGACATTTATCCACGTAACGTAATTGTCGTCACTTTACTAAAACCGTAGGCGTGCGTTCGCGCACAGGAAACTGCATGGTTTACATGGAGTCTGCTTGCCGTGTCTCTGTTGATAGACTGAACATCTTCGTTGGGGATGCATGACTGGTTTCAAAGGAAAAGAAGACCAAGTGATCTCAAGTACGACATGTTCGGCTGGATCATTCTTGCTGTCGGCATGCCCCAGCCGCCTCCTCCCCCGCGACGAGTGGAGCACACACCTGTCCTCGTTCAGTAGATTCAGCATCCATCAGAAATCCGTGCCGATGTATGCGCGATGGTGCAGCATTCTTCTCTGCGACTTTAATTAGTATTCGAGCTTTTCTTTTTTTCTTTTTTTCTTTTTGGGCTTTCTGGGTGATTCATGGTTGATGAGAGGGAAGAGCACATTGAGGAAGGTAGGTCTGTGCTTTACCATTGAGATTGTTCTTTTGAACTCGTCTTGGCCGCATCGTTTTATAGGGTATTTCATCATATTTTCACTCCCTTCGTCAATTGCTCGGCAATTTCTTCTCTAAATCTGTGTTATTTCTTCGACGGCGTATAATTGCTTTGAGGCGCACGCTGTCTATCAGACTGCGACATCCCGGATTCTCTTAGGAAATTAATTATTTACCATTAGACTTCAATTGTCGTGAAAACCTAATGATTTGGAAAACCTTTTAACAAAAAAAAAATCTCGCTTGCATCACTTAAAATAGTTAATCAATGAAAAATATTTTCTGTTAAAAAAAATTTTCATTGAAGATTGAAAAACGTTATCATTGATTCCTTTATGTAAATAATATAAGTTATCATTTTTTTGGGAAATATTTTTTAGAGGAGATAGTTGTTTGTAATGGTTTTGATTGTAGGAGGATAACCGAGAGTTCCTATGTATAGTTAAAAGTCCGCAAATCTTTGCTATGAGATGACGAACCATCATGACACGTCGTGAAAGTACCACGTGATATGTACATATTGGAAGTATTACTCGTGTGATATGCACATCCATACTCCTATGTTAACTTGAGATTTCCAAAATATTAAAATTGAATTCACAACAGATAGCGATAACTTCTCGATCCTAGTAATTAAGTAGATGGAAATGTTGTATTCATATAGAGGTCGAAATCAATGAATTGATTGATAGGGATTAGAGTATTTGAAAGGGTTTCATTAAGTTCATAATTTGGCCATGGTACTATTCTACCCATGTCCGTAGGGAAGAGAAAATGGAGAATAGTAATTCTTCATTTTTTAGATGAGATATTCGATGGATCAACCATGTTGAATTTGAGATATTCAACCGAAACAACCGATATAGAGTTCTCAATAGGCAAGAGGATGGTGGTGGCGATGAGTGTGGCGAACCTTCTTGAAGGAAAATATTAAGAGAAAGCTAATAGATTGTTAAGCGGGGACAAACAATTACTCTTAAAAGAGATGTGCCGTCACTCAATGCAAAGTCTCTTAAGCACATATCAATTGCAACTTTCGAGTTATATTTAAATCATCTACATATGCAAATCAATTCATTTAGAAGTCAACACTAATATATGATGGGTGATCATGTGGTTATGCAAACAAGAATTTAACACTCAATAATTAGACTAGTAAATTATTACTCTACAGAAAGAAAGAATGTTGATGTTCTAAACAAAATAAAAAAACTAAACTCCGTTGTGTCCAAAGCACCAAAGGTTCTGCAAAATGTTGACTAGAAAGCAAATAATAATGGATGTGCGAACCCCTAGAATGCCAAAAGTTAGAAAAAAGACACTTAAGTACTAAAATTGGAGCAAAATGCATAAGTTAAGTACTAACAGCTAGAAAATCAGCCAAAATCTAGCAACTTTGTTTGCTAAAGTGGCAATTTTAAAAAAATAAATTATCTACATGACAAAAAATATGCAATATCAACAAAAAAACCCCAAAAATTGATTTTGTTTAAAAAGAAAAAGGTGAGGGTTAGGCAAGAGCCATGCAGCCCTCGCTGCTGCTACCACCGCCCGTGACCATTGCTGAGAAGGGCCGACAACGGTGGGACAAGGGTCAATTGGGGTCGTCAGGCCCTAGCTAGTGGTCGGTGACCTTGGCCAACCCTCTCCCCACCGTCGTTGACCCTTCCAAGCGATGGCAAGGCGAAAGACGGTGGTGGCGGCTACGAGGCCTACACAGCCCTCACCTAACCCTCCCCTTCAATTTTTTAAATTTTTTTATGTTATTTAATCAAAATTTATATTAAATGCTATGTCGGCGCCACAACGAAGTCGTTTTGGCTGAGTTTTGGTTGACTCAGTTTTCAAGCGAGTCACATATGTGAGTGATATTATTAAAATAAGCTATGTCAAATTTCCGGCGGTCTTCACTGGAAGACCACCAGAGTTGGCACTTAAGTAATTTAATTTTTTTTTAAAATGACACTTAAGTGTTCATTTCGTAACTTTTGGCATTTAAGTGTCCCCTCATGCCAAGTTTTAAGACTTGAGCTATTTTTTTACTAACAATAATTTAATGTATGCATGATCTAGACATGATTTCTAAATGCAATACTAATAAATTCTTTTTGGGTTTTCTTATTTGAAATGAACATGATTTAATTTAAATGTTATAATTATATGGGTTCTAACTTAACATGCATTAATGGACTATACACAATTTTAAATGATGTGCAAGCTATACTAATGACTCAAATGCAACCTATATACGATTCTTTTGACATTAAGGATTTTTATCTGAAAATGAACATTTACACAAATATCAAGAACTCAGGGCCACATTGATATAGATACAACGTTTGATTGGATTTTTTTAAATTTTCTCTAATATTGTTAAAAAACAAAAAGAGCTCCAGTTCACCTTCACATTTTATTCTTATTTCACTTTGTATAATCTATTTTTAAAGCTACAAAGATTAATTGAAAATTGTTATTAAATGAATGGGACATGGAAACTCCTAGGATGGCAACCCAATGATTGATCAAATGGAAACTTCTAGGAAACATTTATTAGCACTTTACGTAATTTTTAATGTAAACTACAATAAATATTAACATTTTATATTTGCAATAAGCTCTTGGGAAGGATCCTTCGGAACAAACACAACTCACTTCCCTAGCTCTCTTCAATGTGTCGGACAACCATCTCTTGAGAGTTAATATTAGAATTTTACGTAATTTTTAATCACCTTTGAAACAATAATAAACTGAAATGCTTACTGCATAAACATCTCTCATATATTACATCAGTGCAGCTATCTAAATATATTCACCGGAAAACTGTGGCTTGAGGATGCAAATCGTTAGCTACATAATTGGTATTATGAATTCTTATAAATTAACTATTCCAAAAAATGTGGGAGAAAAACCTTAAAGGAATTGGTCTCTCTAATATCTTCGTAGACGTCATCACGTAGCAACACTTGAGGAATCAACGAATGAATTTTAAGATAAGTGCATGCACTAATTGTGAACACTACAAATCAGGAAAAGGTTGTGTGGTATTATAATCAGTGAGACAAATGTTAGAACTCAAGCACAATGAACATTTCATCAGTTGTCGTAGTATAATAATAATGTTTTAAAGATTTGGTCTTGCATACCAAGGTATAGTTCTATTCAAAGGAATGAATTATGGTGGTGAGAATTGATTTTTTCACTATGAACTTCAAGGTTAAATATTTAAATTTTCTTTTGAAATTCACACGTGAAGAAAAGAGTGAGTAGTGGCTTTTTAATATTGAATAAATATCTAAAATTGATGCAAAATGGTGAATTTTTAGTACCTAACAACGCCAACTAACTTAATGGAACTAAATTCCCAAGCATGCCACGTCATCATTTTACTATTGACCATCCAATCATTTTAGTACGTATAGATCCAGGCAAGTAAAAGGAAATTTAATTTCCACATTTTATATGAAAACAAGTAAAGTTGTTATTGAGATTTATCCTCAAATAAAATCGGCCAAAATGCACATGTGGCATTTTCTAGCGACTTTGTTTGCTTTGAAGTAGCAATTTTAAAAGATAAATTATCCACATGGCAAAATAAATGCTACATCAACTAAAAAAAAAACCCCAAAAATTGATTTTGTTTAAAAAGAAAAAGGTGAGGGTCAAGTAAGGGCTATGCAACCCTCGCCGCCGCCGCCGTCGCCGCCTTGTGACCATCACTGAGAAGGGCTGACAACAGTGGGGCGAGGGTTCGGCTAGGGTCGTTAGGCCCTAGCTAGTGGTCAGTGACCCTAGTCGACCCATGACCCTAGCCAACCCCCTCCCCACCGTCATCGACCCTTCTTGGCAATGGCAGCTACAAGGGTTGCACAGCCCTCACCTAACCCTCCCCTTCCTTTTTATTTTTTATTTTTTTTATGTTATTTAATTAATTTTTATGTTAAATGCTATGTCGACACCAAAACGAAGTCGTTTTGGCTAAGTTTTTGCTGACTCAGTTTTCGGGCAAGCCACCTAGGCGAGTGATATTATTAGAATAAGCCATGTCGAATTTCTAGCAATCTTTGCCGTAAGACCACCGAAGTTAGCACTTAAGTGATCTAATTTTAAAAAAAAAAGACACTTAAGTATACATTTCGTAACTTTTGGCACTTAAGTGTCCCCCTATGCCAAGTTTTAAGATTTGAGCTGTTTTTTTCTAACAATAATTTAATGTATGCATGATCTAGACATGATTTCTGAACACAATACTAATGAATTCTTTTTGGGTTTTCTTATTTGAAATGAACATGATTTAATTTAAATGTTATAATTATATGAGTTCTAACTTAACATGCATTAATGGACTATACACAATTTTAAATGATGTGCAAGCTATACTAATGACTCAAATGCAACCTATATACGATTCTTTTGACATTAAGGATTTTTATCTGAACATGAACATTTACACAAATGTCAAGAACTCAGGGCCACATTGATATAGATACAACGTTTGATTGGATTTTTTTAAATTTTCTCTAATATTGTCAAAAAAAAAAATGGGCTGCTTGTTTGGCCCATATGTTACAAAAAGAATGTGATTAGACGATTTCCTAGAACAGCATTTAGTCTTGATTATCATTTTATCTTTTCCAAGCTTAATAGGCAAGCCACCAAAATTTACTCATTGACAACTACGGTCAAGGTTCATTTGTCGTCCTGTTCTTTTTAACAAGGTGCCGGCATGTTTAAAAGGGCTTTTTAAAGGAAAAACCTACTTGTTAATTTTCCTATCATAACTGAAAAGGTTATTTCAACTTCAAAAAAAAAAAAAAAAATTATATAGTTTGCACTTTAATATTTTTTACATTTTAAATATATCAAGTGTCCTGTATTAAGTAAAATTCAAATTGTGAAAGTTGCAAGACATTAAAAACATGAAAAGTAAAATGTAAAAGAAAAACCTACTGGATTTTTCTGTTTTGATATCCTAGAAATGAAAATTTTCAATAAAACAAGTTTAATGTTGGATCCAATTTGACAACAATTTGCACCATTACGGTAGCATGATCTTGCGGAGTCATATATTGATAATATGTGACCCACGTTACCTAAGCTAGGAAATTTTCAGGATTTTGGCATGTTTTTGAAATGTGACTGCTGGACAAGAATTTCCTCAACCACGTACGTTGTGAGATCACTAAGTGTAATTTAGAGTCAACAAATAAATTGAAAAGTTTTGATGTATATCAAATTTACGTAAAATTGTCGGATATTTAGATTTTTTTATAACGTGCAAATTTCATACTGAGTTCCACTCTTAAATACAAGTTGGTATAATTATTATACTTTGAATTGATTTCATCAGCCGCATCAATTATAGTTAGTTTATACAATATGTTCACGATAAATAAGAGTCCGTCGCCTCGCGATGCAAGACGGAGGAAGACTTTGGACTTGCTTTTCCCCCGCCTATCTTTTCTTTTCTCCCTTTTTCTTTCGAGTAGGTTTTGTTGGCATTTGCCTTGTCACTTTCTTTGCAATTAACGAAGCGAAATGGTGGGAAACTTGTTGACTTGTTTTCCCACGCCAGAGTCTTTTTTTATTTATTTCTTTTGAGTAGGTTTTGTAGGCTTTTGCCTTTTTCCGTTCTTTGGTTGGAAGAAAAGAATAGGAAAATGCGACGAACCAAGCCAGATAGTGGATGACTTTGACTTGAGACTTGCATGCATTCCAGACTATTAACCCCCAGGATTAATTTAAATTTGATAATTCATCCCCTCTTCTTATTAACTTCTTTTAAAATTTAAATTTAAAATTCAATAAAAGTGAGTTACAATTTTAAAATCTGAAATAAAATATATCAAGTTGCTCACGATTAAATCTTAATTAACAAAATAGTTCATATTGAGAATTTTGCAAATCAATTCATTTTGTAAATCAAAAACTTATCGTTCATTGACTGACAATCATTCCATTACTAAATCTAATTATCTTGGCCATTTCACAGCTTAATTTTCAAAATTAAGTTGTTTTCATTGCAATCATGTTATTTTGAGTGGGATGCTAGATTTATTTGATTTGATTTTGTGTAATCTTCATTGATATGATCCGCGATTTATCAAATTTAACAAATATTCAGAATATTGTTAGCATCATTTATATAGCTGTCGTTATGTTTAATGTGTGGTATCACCTATTTTTCCATTATTGTTTGAAAAGGTCCTGCATGGTCAAGCATTCAATTGTCACATTATTTTGTGACTAAGTAATAATGCGAATAACTCTTTTCAATCTCTTATACTATTTTAATGACTTTTATTGTCGGCCATGTAATATTTCATAAAGTGAGGTTAAGAATATGATGCATATATAATAATTTTTATTTAGTAAATATATTAATTCTAACGACATTCATGTCTCTTCAGCTAAAAGCTATTCAATAGTTTTTTCTTAATTAAAAGGTGTTCTTCTAGATAGAATTCTCATCTTAATATATAATTTGGGAACTTCAATGGCCAAACCGATGCAAAATAGAAAAGGTATCCATGAACATGAAACAAAGTAATGAAAAGAGATGAAGGTGCAGCAAGGAAGATAAAAACAATCGGAAGGAGTTGACATTTGTTGTGTTTAAAAATTTGATTTTCGAGTGTTCATATTCATGTATCGTGATCTATATCAACTTATTGTTTTTCATTTCAAAAATAAAAAAAGAATAGTTAAAGAGTGGTAGCCAGTTGTAGCTTTACTATTGGATCAATAAGAGTTATTTAGAGCCGACATACAAATCGAGGAGTTCAATGTATATTGAGCGTACGTTGCATTGTTGGGCATTTATACTTTTTTTAACACTTAAGAAAACTTATGAAAACCCCCTATAACCCAAATCACAAAAAAAAAAACACGCCCACACACAAAGTTCCATACCATTATTGTTGTTGCATTGTGACTGATTTTATCTATCACATCATTTTTAAATTAAATATATATAATATTTTCACAATAAATACGGGTATCTTGTCTCCTAACACAATCAAGAAAAGCAAGACGGTGGAAGACTCTTGACTTGCTTTATCTCGTCGTTGTGGGGTATCAATGATGGCGACACGCTCATTTCATTACGCCTTTTCTTCTCGTTTTCCTTTTCTAGGCCCCACTGATCGTGGGTCGAGTTTTGACTTGGAAGCAAGTATTCGGACCAGAAGGCTAAGGATGATTCCATCTGGAGCGGGAGCAGTCAGAGTTGGCCATCGGGGGATTAAGGCCTACATCGACGCATGCTTAGATGCTAACACGTGTAATAATTATCGGGATGATGTACTTTAGATTTTTCCGTTTGAGTGACATGCACGTTACAATGGCCAATATGAATTGACCAATTATACCATGCCAATTATGTGGTGTGAAAACATTTAAGTGATATAAGGGTAATTTAGTATCCAATTAAAGATTTTTGTCTATAGATTAAAAATGCTGCAGATGTCAAGAACTCGGAGTGGTATTTGATGTAGACACACAGTCTGATTGGATTTTTTGAATTTTTTTCCAATATAATTAAAATAAAGAAAAGCTCAAAAATCATCTTCATTTTGCATCCCAATTTCATTTTGTATCCTCTATTTTTTAGGCTATCAATCTCTGTTTTTAAATTTGTTATCAAACATGTATGGAGCATGGAAACTTCGAGGATGACAACCCATTGATTGACCAGTGGAAACTTCTATGAGGATTTTAGAATAATTTCTAAACACGTTTTATTCTTTCAGACACATCTTTTAAATGAAATTTATGGACAAGAATTTGCTTAACAAAGTTGTACACTATGTGCACTTTCTTTATTCAATCCTTCATTTTCACTTGTTTACAAAATCCCAAAAAGTGACAACTAATTCTTCTTGCTATAAACCGAAATTTTCTTTCTATATAACAAATGGCACCACTATGATATCATGACTTTTTAAAATCAAGTAGTCATATACTATATATTTCTTGATAATTCATAGTTTAGATCTTCGATCAGCCTTATCAGCTAATTAAGTTAATCTTGTATAGTATCATTTCGATTAATTTTGATCATAAATCATTGACACAGACCTTGGCCGACTTACATGAAATGACATACGTTGAAGTAGATGATTTTTGCAATTAAAAAAAATGTTTTTTCTTTTTTTTCATATCGTGGTCACCTGCAGGTGAGAGCCTCACCCAAATCTAATGAGTGCCTTTGTGCCCTCTTTTGTGACCACAAAGACCTTGGAGGGCTGTGACTATGACTAGCCGCTAGCAAGGGCTTGCCGCGTCCCTCTCCGGCCACATTGAAAAATAAAATGAAAGTGAGGAAAGATGCAGACAAGCATCATTGCACCTAGGAGCAAGACGCCTTGAATTACGAGCTGTTTCCGTCGGGGACAAGGATTGTAACGTTGATTGGCGGGATTTTTTTGGAAAAAGAGGAGGGGGGGTGTTTGGAGAGAGAGAGAAATTGTGTGGTAGGACAAAAGGCATTTCATGTGACAGTTGTATCACATGGTGTAATAAACCAATGTGAAGTGAGTATTTTTAACATTTCGGCATCCATTGAATGACTTGCACATTGCATTGGTAGGCTGGTAGCATGAATTGACTGATTACACCACGCCAATTATGTGATTAGTGCATAATATGAATTTCCTTAATAGAGGGATAGTTTAATCTTATGATTAAGATGAACATATTGTTGCGAATGTCAAGAACTTAGAGTCATATATGATATAGATACAAAGTGTGATTGGATTTTTTAAATTTTCTCTAATGTGGTTAGAATAAAGAAAAGCACAAATATCATCTTCATTTTGTATCCTAATTTCACTTTATATCCTCTATTTTTAAAGCTATGAATGTCTATTTAAAATTTGTTATTAAATGAATGGGACATGAAAACTCCCGGTACAAGAATCCATTGTTATTAAATGAATGGAACGTGGAAACTCCTAGTACGATAACCTATTGATGGATGGATGAAACTCCTAAGAAATTTCCGGTGAACTGTGTTTACTTTTTTGCATGTCCTTTTAATGTGACTAATAAACAAATTTATTGAATAATTTTGTAAACCGCGTCTGAGGAAGACCCTTCAATAAGGGTCTCGTCTGGCGATGCAAGATGGAGGCAGACATGGACTTGCTTTTTCCCTCGTCAGTCTTTTCTTTTGAGCAGGTTTTGTCGGCTTTTGTCTTGTCGCTTTCTCTGCAACTAAGCAAGTGAGACGGGGGACGACCTTTGACTTCTTTGATCGGAAGAAAATAAGAGGAAAATGCAAGGAAGCGAGCAAATCAATCATATTATAAATAGAAAACGTATTCGCGTTCATGGCACTCTACATTCACTCATTTGCTAAATCCGATTATCTAGGCTGTTTCACAGCTTAATTTCCAAAATAAAGTTGTTTTCGCCGCAATCATCTTATTTTGAGAGGGATGGTAGCTTTAATTTTGTATAATCACCACTAATATGATTCGTAATTTATCGAATCTCCTAAATATTCGAAATATTATTAGCATCTTCTGTAGAGTCGTCTTTCATGTTTAATGTGAGGTATCATTTATCTTTCTATATTTGTTTGGGATCTAGATCTATATACTATGAATAATCATTTGAAAAGGTTAGGCATATTTAGGCATTCAAAAATTTGTCACATTATTTTGTAACTAAGTAATAATATGAATCTCTTATATTATTTTAACTGCTTTTATTGGTAAAACTAGCCACGTAATACTTCATATAGTGAGATTTAAGATTATGAAACATATATAATAATTTAATTTAAGTAAATAAATTAATTTCAACCGAGGTTAAGATTCTAATACATATATAATAATTTTTTTTTACTAATTTTATTAATTTGAATGACGGATAAGTGTCCTCACTTATTAAAAGCTATCCTCTTAATAGTAATGGTGCTTTTAAATAGGACTCGCATCTTAATATTTTAATTTGGGTAATTCGGTGGCCAAACCGATGCAAAAATAGACAAGATATACATGAACCGGTAACAAATTAATGAAAAGATGAACGTGCACCAAGGAAGGGGGAAAAAGGTGCTGACCATATTACATGAAGTAATATTGGAACGCTAAGCTCTTTCCACTCTTGTTTTGACTAAAATACTCCTCAACACAGTATTTTATGCATATTACCTTTTGTGGATCCAATTTTCTAGCATCCTTCCCTTATTATTCGTGAAAGTGTTCTTTTAGGGCACCCCCTTTTGTTTGGTTTCTTCTTTTCTTTATCATATTCCAATAATGTTATAAATTTTCTTATGCATGGTAATGTTCCAAATAGATTGGCTCATTTATATAGTTTTTGATAAACAAGATGCATTGTCAAGTCAATTTCAAATGGAGTATCCATGTAATATTACTAATTACTTTATTTAGAAATGTATTATGATATTGTCATGGAAGTATCTCAAGGTTCTCACTTCGTCTTAACTTATTATTTAGTCATAGGTATAATTACACAAATGGTCATTGAACCAACTTTAGTCCAATATATAATGCCGTCTCTAAACTTTTAATTTGTTCGATATAGTTTCCAAACTTTTCGTAAATGTTCAATCTAACCTGAACTATATGAAAATATCTAATGTTATCTTTTCATTAATTCAAATTCGACGATAACATTGAATATTTTGATATAATCCATAAACTAAATTGAACATGTACAAAAATTTCAAGAACTACATTGAATAAATTAAAAGTTCGGAGACAACATTGCACATTGGGCTAAGGTTCAATGATAGTTAATCATGTGATTGGTGCATAATATAAATTTCCTTAATAGAGGGATAGTTTAATCTTCTAATGGTTGGCATATTTTAAATTATAGTGGATCCTCTAAATGATATGTAATATTACTTGTTGATTGTTACTATGATGTTGTCCTTTGAGATCGAGTCGTGAGTAGATCACATATTTTAGAACTAGAGCTTTCATTTACTGAGCTTAGACTCACCCAAAATACTTTATAGATTGGTCGAGTTCGGTGGTCCAAGGCATTTCAATTAGCACTTCCAAAGATCTCTTTTAAAAACTTGATTAGAATACACAACAAGAGTAGGGGAATATACTTTGTCTTGAGAGTTTTGAATATGTATACTTGTGTAAATCACTGGAGATTAAACTATTTATTAAGTTGAGGTTAAAATTATATGTGAAATTTAGATCATGATACTAACTGCCAATTGCCTCTGTTACCTCTAAACAAATTATCTTAACCTCACAAATAATGAAAAGTCGCTACATTTTAGGAATAATTTTAGGAATATGTAAATTTTTAGTTCTTATATATCAATTAAAAATCCACGAGGTATAAAAATAAAAAAATCTCTAACAACCAATATTTGCCATTCATTTCAGAAATTTGCATATTCAAAAAAAAAGAAAATATGTCAACATAGGAGAATATTAAAATAAACACTAGCAACTTGATATTTGGTATTTTTCTTTCTCCCACACGCAATGCATGCATACAATTTTCCATTACCATTAGATTACCCCAAGAATTTAAGAGGAAAGTTGTCAATTATAGATGAAAAGAACATAAATAAATGGTATGACTAGATATCAGTTGTTTTTAATAGAATGAACAATACTATCACATTCTATAGGGATTAATCGGGTCTTTAAAGAGTGTTGGACATCCGGTTGATATTGAAAAAGTCGATGACTAATGTTAATTTCATGGAAATTTTACACATATGTGGGAAAATTATGAAAAAAATATTAAATTTATTATTCAAATGCCAATTCATAATCTAAACTTTTTAATTTAATCAATTTAATTTTATATTTTTTATAATTTATTAATTTAAATATTTTGGTTAATTTTGGCTAGGTTGTTGATGTTAAGCTTGGCCGCTTTACATGGCATAATATATGCTCAAATAGATAATTTCTACAAATTTTCAATTTTTTATATTTTATATTATAAATATTTATTCTTTTCTTGTTATGTTTTATCACATCGTGGCCAGCGACGCTAGGCAAGGGCCTGTGACAATCTCTGGCCACAATGAAAAAGCAAATAAAGTGAGAAAAGATGCGGACAAGCATCATTGCACCTTTCAGCGAGAAACCTCGAATTTCGAGTTTGGCCATCGCAAAGAAGAGAAATAGAGAGAGGGAGAGAGATGCGGACGAAGGTGGGGCTAAGTTTTGGAGGGAGTAGTTGGTTTTGATAGGGGAGAGGCGCTGCTCGTTGGGGACTAGGATGGTGACGTTGATTGGCAGTATGGTTCTTTTTTTTTTGGGGGGAGAGAAAGAGAGAGAAATGATGTCGCTCAATAAAAGGTATTTCATGTAACAATTATATGATCTAATAAATCAGTACAAGTGAGTATTTTAAACAATTCAGCACCCATTAGAATGAAGACCGATTACACCACATCAATCATATGAATAGTGCATAATATAAATTTCCTAAGTAACGGGATAGTTTAAGTTTCCAATTAAGGATTTTTGTTTAAAGATGAATGTTGTCGCAGATGTCAATAATTCAGAGTCACGTATGTATATATAAAAAGTTTGATTGGATTTTAAAATTTTTCTCTAATGTGGTTAAAATAAAGAAAAAGCCCAAAAATCACCTTCACTTTGTATCCTGATTTCAGTTTATATACTCTATTTTTAAAGCTATAAATTTCGATTTAAAATTTGTCATTAAATGAATGGGACATGGAAACTCCTAGTACGATGACCTATAGATTGATCAATGAAACTTCTAGGAATTTCCAGGATGACTTGTAAATCACGTTCTACTTTTTGGCATGCCCTTTAAATGTGACTAATGGACAAGAATTTATTGAACAATTGTGTAATCCGCGTCTGATGAAGACTCTTCAATAAGGGTCCCTCTCCAGTCTTTTCTTTGGAGAAGGTTTCGTCGGCTTTTGCCTCAACACTTTCTTTGCAACTAAGTGAGATGGTAGAAGACTTTTGACATCTTTGGTCGGATGAAAAGAGGAGGAAAATGCAACGGAGCGAGCAAAGGACATTGGAAGACTTTGGCTTGCTTTCCTGTGTCACATGTTGTGAAGTAGATGATGATGATTTGGGACTCGTGTGCTTTCTAGACAATCTAACTTATCAGGATTAATTTAAATTTGATAATTCATCGCTCCCTCTCAATATCTTCTTTTAAAGTTTAAATTGAAAATTTAAGATTAAATTGAAAATTTAAAATAGGCGAGCTGCAACTTCTAAAATTTGGAATAAAATATATCAAGCCGCTCATGGTATCATAATCTATAAAATAGTTTGAATTATGAATTTTGCAAATCAATCTATTTTATAATAAAAAAAAATATTGTCCGGGGCACTCTACATTCATTCCATTGCTAAATTTGATTATCTAGGCTATTTTACAGCTTCATTTCCTAAATCAAATTGATTCCACTGCAATTATCTTATTTTTAGTGGGATACCAAATATATTTGAGTTTGATTTTGAGTAATCTTCATTGATACAATTTGCCATTTATCAAATCTCACAGATATTCTAAATATTATTTTATTTTTAATCTGTGATATCATATATCCTTCCATATTAGTTTGGGATCTAAATCTATTTATAGTCAAGCAATCAAAATTTGTCATATTATTTTGTAATTAAGTAATAATGTAAATAACTCTTTTCAAGCTCTTGTATTATTGTAATTGCTTTTATTGGTTACACTGGCCACGTAATACTTCATAAAAAGGTGGTTAAGATCATGATACATATATCATAATTTTAATTTAGGTAAATAAATTAATTTCAAGTAAGATTATGATTCCGATATATATATATATATATATATATATATATATATATATATATATATATATATTTCGATTTAGTAAGTACATTAATTCCAACAACAAATAAGTCTCTTCAGTTAAAAGCTATTCATGTGTTTTTCTAAATATAAATGGTGTTTTAATATAATTCACACCTTGACTATTGCAGCTTTACTATTGGATCCGATGACATTTTTAAAATTTGAATTCCGTGTGAGTATGTTAATTCAAATTAAATGCAAGTAAGTATTAGGAAACAAAAATACAAGTCAGTACTTATGGCTAAAGTACATGATAAGATAATTAAATACAAGTAAGTATTAGGGAACTATCGGCTTGCACATGAAACTGAAGAATCGAACAAGAGTATCAAGGTCCAGTATATGGATCCCCAGCTCCCCAACATGAGCATGGGCATTGGCCCGGAGGACCCAATGCCTATTGGCGCTTAAGTCTAAGTCTATCAAGGTTAAGCTTGGAACCCAAACCCCAACGCTTGAGCTTGGTTCCATTGAGACCGCCCGTGCTGGTGCGTTAGACCTCGGTGCCAATGCCTACACTCAACTCTTAGACACGACATAGGCCCAAGTCCCCCGCACATAGGCTGCTATCCACCGAGTGTAGCTCAACTCTCCAATGATCAAGGTCGAGCATGGACCTTGGGCTCTATGGATTTGGGCTTGGGCATTAGGGACCTAAGTGCGGGCGCCGAGGTCCGAGGTCTGGCCTTGATGTAAAATGATTTTTATTTTCTCCAAAGTGCGAAAGAAAAAAAAAAAAAGAAAGAAAAGAAGAAGAAGCACCATCACGCATCTTAAGGAGAGACGGTAATCGAAGGCCCCCGAACGAGATAATAAAGGAGGATCATCGGCTAAAATTGACTAAGCGGGTTCACGCGTGCGCCAGTGCACTCACAGATACAGAAGCATTTTTCCCCTCTAAGTCCTCCATTTTTTCCTCCTCAGAATTTTCCTTTCGCTTCTCCTATTATCTCTCTCTCTCTCTCTCTCTCTCTCTCTCTCTCTCTCGTTCTCCAAAGTTCACCTCAAGCATCAATCAGTAGCCCCACCACCACCACCTAGCCGCACCGGCGATATCCCCAAAAAAAAAGAAAAAGAAAAACCTGTGGAGGGGGAAGAAGAAGAAGCAGGAGGAGGAGCAAGGCTTTCATTCCATACGACGACTCTCCGGCCACCTTCTTCCATCTCTGTTCGAGCGCCACGGACTTCACCCATCGCTCAGAGGTGCTCCAATCTCCTCCTCCTCCTCCTTTTTCTTCTTATTCTGCTTCTTCTGCTGTTGCTTTGATCACCTGATAAGAAAAAAGAGAAGAAGCTCCAATCTCTAATTGTCGCTTCATTGCTCCCTAGAAATCGGGACTCCGGATTCGGTCCCTCAGTCCCTCAGGTCTCCGTCTTGGCTTTTCTCTGTTCCCGAAGCTACGCCCGAGACCGCGAGGTTCTTATATAGAGAGCCCACGCTTAAATACAAGCACCCCCCTGAAAAGCAAACTTTCTTGAGAGAAAGAGAGGATTTGGTACCTGTGATGTGTAAAGGTCCTGCAATGGAGATTGGGACGAGTTCATTGGCATCATCCGGATCTTCGTATGAGGTTTTTCTAAGCTTTCGAGGAGCTGACACCCGTCATGGATTCACCGATTGCCTGTACCATGCCATGGTTGGGGCCGGGATCCTTGTCTTTAGGGACGAGGAATCCCTTCACGTCGGTGAAAAAATTGGTGGTGAACTTCTACAAGCAATTGAGAATTCCAAGATCTACATTCCCATATTCTCCAAGAATTATGCTTCGAGTCACTGGTGCCTCCGAGAGCTCACATACATGGTCGAGTGTACCTCGAAATCGAATAAGAACAAAGCAATTCTACCTATTTTCTTGGATGTGGAACCTGAGGACGTCAAGCTCAAAACAGACTTATATAGCCAAGCTCTTTCAAAGCACCGGGAGAAGTTTAGTGCAGAAGTGGAGTCATGGAAAAGAGCTCTCAATGAGGTGGACGAGATAAAGGGATGGAACTTGAAGAAAGATCAAGGGTAAATGTCTTTAACTCGTCAACTGTAATCTGCAAATTTAATTTCCCTCCCTGTTTAGTTTAATTGTGGTATTGTTGGTGAAAATATAGTTTACACATCTAATCGATTCTATATAGTTTAAATAGCGGTCGCAGCCATTGCCGCTACTGCAATCGGCCGCTATAGCAGCGAGAATGGAATTCTCACTAGCAATGGCCAATTTTGGCCGCTATCGGTGGTGTGGCTGCAATAGCTCCTATCAATAGCACTATTGCGGTGGCAGCGCACCCCACTCATCCCGATTCTCTCTCCTCTCGCTCTCCGTCTCTGACTCAGTAGCCACGAACAGTAATAGGCCTCTGAGTAGCTCCACTAAGCTGTCGGCCAGCCACCGCAGCAGCTCGTTCGTCTCCAGCCCGACACCAAGCAGCCAGAAGCCACTTCTAAGCCATTCGGCCCCCACACTCTCTCTCTCACTCACTGTGGCGAGTTGGATCTGGGATCTGGATGCCCATATCCGACGTCGCTGACCTTGGCCCAAAGCTGATGACGCCATCCCTGGCAGCCACAAGGCCACGACCCACAAGAGGTGGATATGAGGCAAGGCCGAAATGGCCACTCAACAGGGCGACGGCACCGAAATGCGATGGCCACGGTGCAGGGAGGCGAGCGTAGTTAATGGCGGCATGGCAGTGGTAGGGGCTGACGGCAATGGTGACTGAAGTTGGGGAGCGAAGAGAGATTGGCAAAAATCATAATCGTATTGGTGTCTATGTTTTTCTGCCAAATTTCCGCATAACGTGAGAGCAATTTAGTGACTTTGGGAGTAGTTTTACATGTAAAGTTTTCCCTAACATAGTTGTTACCTTATGGCAGCCAAGGAGATCTTATATGTTCGATAATTCGAACACTTTCAGTTAAGCTGAAGGTTGCATATGAAAATGTAACTGAACATCTAGTCGGAGTTGATGGTCGCGTAGAAGATATAATCAACATATTGGATGTGGGATCTGGTGGTGTGCAATTTCTTGGAATCCATGGAATGGGAGGTGTTGGCAAAACAACTCTTGCTAAGGTTGTCTTCAACAAACTATCTTCTAGCTTTGACAGATGTTGTTTCCTTTCAGACGTTCAGGAATCATCAAAAGGCAATAATGGTATGGTAAATTTGCAAAAACAACTATTATCCAAGCTCCTTGATCCTCATTTTGTTGACAAAATTTGTAACGTGAATGATGGGATCAACATGATGAATGGAGGAGTACTTAGAAATAAAAATGTTCTCATTGTTCTTGACGACGTGGATGAGAAAGAACAACTTAAAAGTCTAGCAGAAAAAAGTAATTGGTTCGGTTCTGGTAGTAGGATTATCATAACTACTAGGGACAAAAGTGTCCTAATGACTAAGGGAGAAGGAATAGGTGAAGGCTCTGTAGAAGAGTTTGCAAATGTTTCGACTTACGATGTACAAGAAATGGAATTCAATCATGCTCTTAAACTTTTCTGTAGGCATGCCTTTAGAAGAGACTCTCCACCAAATCATCGTGTCGACCTTTCTATAAATATTGTCTGTACTTTGGGGAAGCTTCCTTTAGCTCTTGAGATCACAGGTTCATCCCTTAGTGGTAAATCCGAAGAATTATGGGTTGACACATGGAAGAAGCTACAAAAAGCTCCTCCAAAGGAAGTCCAGAGAAAATTAATGATAACTTATGACAAGTTAGATCCTGCACAAAAGGAAGTATTCCTAGATATAGCTTGTTTTTTTGTTAATGAGGAGAAAACATATCCTTTCTACATGTGGGATGCCTGTGGATACTACCCACACGATGCCATTGAAGTCCTCTTTCTCATGTCCTTGATAAAACTCCGAGACAACAATATTATTTGGATGCATGACCAAGTGAGGGACCTCGGAAGAGAAATCGTCCGTAAAGAGAATTTCACTGATCCTTGTAAGCGTAGCAGAGTGTGGAACTACCACGAAGCCTTGAGCATTTTTATGCAGAAAGAGGTAAAAAAGGAAATAACAATTTATTTTCCTATGAATTGTTGTAGACTATTCTTGCAAAAGGATAAATTAATCACTATTAGCGGTTGTAATTGTTTGGTTTTGACCTTCACATGTGGACTTTTGGGTGTTTCCATTGTCAGGGAAGTAGGGAAATAAAAGCAATGTCACTAGCAAAATATGATGGATGTTATGGAAACATTCTGACACGTGATGACTTTGCTCAGTTACGGAACCTGACACGTGATGACTTTGCTCAGTTATGGAACCTGAGGTTCTTTCAAGGGAATGGCAT
This sequence comes from Corymbia maculata, assembly GCA_014182735.1. Classification (NCBI taxonomy): domain Eukaryota; kingdom Viridiplantae; phylum Streptophyta; class Magnoliopsida; order Myrtales; family Myrtaceae; genus Corymbia; species Corymbia maculata. The sequence goes on along the minus strand of CM024683.1, from coordinate 21,598,695 downwards.
TTGCTTTGTTGGAGACTTCAATAATCTTCTCCCCAGTTTAAGATGGCTTTCTTTGAACAATTACTTTGACAAGTTTGAGGCAACAAACTTTCATCCGACTAACTTACTCATTCTTGACCTTTCAAGCAGCTATATTTCGGAGGAATGGATTGGCTGGGAACAAATCAAAGTATGATACGAGCCCCACTGCGCATGCACATATTGTTTCTTTTATCATTCTTTTCCTACAAGTAGTTTCTTAATATATATTTTATCAAACTGTTTTGCAGGCAGCAAGAAAACTAAAAGTTCTAAATCTTAGCGGGTGCCGAAATTTAAGGAGAACGCCTGATTTATCGACGTGGGTGCTCTTGGAGAGATTGATTCTTAATTGCTGTGAAAATTTAATTGAAATTGACCCATCCATTGGTATACTAAAGCTCCTAACTACTTTGGACTTGACGAACTGTGATTCTCTTCGAGAGTTGCCGGAGACATTTGGTAATTTGCAGTCATTGTTGACCTTCGATGTGCCAAATAGGTTGATCAGCAAATTACCATACTCGATTGGAGGACTGGTGAAAATTAGGCGGCTGAATTTATCACATTGTGAAAAGATAAAGGTACTTCCAGACTCAGTTGGGAAATTACAAGCATTAGTCAAGTTGGATTTGTCATGGACAGGAATTAGTCACCTACCTGATTCAATTGGCAATCTGAAACAATTGAAAGTACTTAGAATGAGAGACTTAGGAGGGATAACAAATTTACCAAGTGCGATTTGGTCAATGGAGAAGCTTGAAGAGTTAGATGCTCAAGGATGCAACTTGACTTGCGAAATTCCCGAAAAAATCGGTAGTCTATCCCGTTTGAGGATCCTAGACTTGTCAAACACACTTATATCTAGATTACCCCCCACGGTGAATCACCTCTCTAATCTACAAACACTTAATCTAGAAAAATGTCCTGAGCTTAAACAATTGCCGGAGCTTCCCCCAAGTTTAACTTGTCTAGTATGGGACCCTAAATATTGCTGGACTAACTCCGCAGAGGATGATGATTATGAGTCATATATGGATTATGAGGATTATGAGCCGGAGGAATATGAGCAGGACATAGAAGATCGTTCTCTTGAGGATTATGGGAGAGCCATCCTTCTTCCCACTAGAATTGGTGCCCTATCTCAACAGGAAACACTTGTCTCCGTTCTTCCCACGAGCATTGGTAACCTATCTCAGCTTAAAACACTAAAATTGTGCTGCAAAAATGTGGAATTCCTCCCCCAGCTCCCATCGAGTTTAAGAGAGTTACAACTTCGAGATCTAGTCACCACGCGATCATCGGATTTTTCTAATTTGAAAAACTTGTCAATCTTGACATTCTATGGATGTTCGCTAGAACTCTCTAGTCTATATGGTGCGGAGTCGGAGGTACTCCGTATGGAGCTCTGTGAACTTAGACAGCTAGACGCACCGTTGCAACTGGAAATGAAAAGACTAAGATCATTAAAGATGGATTGTTGTGAGTTCCTTTCAGAAGTACTTGATCTGTCACGCATGAAGAATCTAAAAGGGGTAAGCCTGCAAGATTGCTTTTCATTAGTTGAGATTCGTGGCCTTGAAGAATTGGGATCCCTTCGCTTCCTATCTGTCGACTGGTGCCCTTCCTTGGAGAGGATTTCAGACCCATCGAAATGGAAGCACGAAGCAAGATATTGTCGTAAGCTAAAAAGCATGCAAGGTCTCAACAACTTGAAATCTTTAGAGAAGCGGGAACTCTTTGGTAATGGAAGGTTCGGCGGTGACACCTCAAACGCCGCTTCCGCCTCCACTGTTGTATCCATGAGTCCCGTCGGCGGCTCCGATTCGTCGTTTGCGTCCGGCGAGCTCAGATCAGCTGCATTCTCCAGCACGTCACCGCTGCCTCCGTCTCTGCCCCCACTGCCTCCGTCTCTGCCACCGCCTCTAGGAGCCCCATCAGCAGCTGGAATAAGGCAGCACCAAATTTCGCCAAAGCTAAAAAGCGTGCAATGTCTAAATCACTCGGAATCTTTAAAGAAGCGGAGAATCCATGGTAATGGAGAGTTTGGGGGTGACACCTCAAACGCTGCCAACACCTCCGCCGTCATATCCAGGAGTCCTGTCGGCAGCTCCGATTCGTCATCCACGTCCGGCAAGCTCAAATCCATTACATTGTTCGGCGTGTTGCTGCAGCCTCCGCCTCCACCTCTGCCACCGTCTCTATGAGCCCCATCAGCAGATGGATTATGGCAGCACCGAGTTTCGCACCAAAACTTGCACTGGTAATTCTGAATTGCACGCCATATGTTTGCACAATTACCTCTTTCCCTGTTCAGATCTGGATATGGAGTTTTGTTACGGGGGTTTTGATGGGTTAAGTTTCTGCTGTTGGGCTAATTGGGAAATCTGTGCTAATGGATATCTTGGTTTTACATTTGATTTGGTGTGCAGATAGTGGTGAAAACCCCCACATTTCAAGAGAAGTTCGTGTTCACACTTGTTAAAGGGCTTAGGGAGTTGAATATTGCGGTGTGGAACAGCAATATCCTCACTTTCGATGACTTCATCGACAGGGGAAAGTAATTACTTCCTACATTGAATCCATTTTGCTAACAACACTATTATTGAATTTTGGATTTTGGACCTTGAGTGGCTAGTGTTCTCATCTTAGTTGTGTTTTCCATGGTCTCAAGGGTTCAGCTCTATAAGGTTCTTTCTGAGAGCTTCAATAATACAATTTGGCCTCTTTAAGACTTAAAAATTGGCAGGTACGAACACTCAAACCTGTTCCTCTTTTCTTATGCATGTAAAATTATGCATCAGGTTCAAAAGCAAAATCCAAAAAAAGAAAATTGTCAGAAGATGGAATGCATAAGATGACCTTTGTGTAAAATTAGTGGTGTGATTTCTCTAATTCACTCATTTGCAATAATAACTCGTACTAGGTTCTACTTTGCTTTTGAAATTAAATGCCAACTGCTGAATTGTTGGGGTTGTCGTCATCATCATTGTTAAAAAGGTTTAATTGCTTGGACAATTTGCTGGAAACTTGGGTGCTTCATAATACTGGCCGCATTTTCTGTATCCATTTTAGTCTGTCATTTGTGTGTTAGGGCTTCACATGTCATATTTTTCAACTTATATTTTTTTACTCTCTATGGATATCATATATTTTGTAAACTGGTGGAATATGAGCTATTTGCTACTATTGAGTGTATTTATTCCTTCCAGGAAGTAATAATCTTGCACAATTTAGTTCTCCCAGTAGTGCCATTGCTGGCACTATGCAAGTTCTTCTAGCTAGATTCTAATATTGTTAATTTTGCAATGGAACAAGGAGAATACTCGTTTGGAAGTGAGAAAAAGGCCTTGCTCTTTTCCTTTTCCTTTCTCTTTTTTTCAAGAATATTGTTAGGCACTTACTAACATTTGATATGACATCTTTTGAGATTAAAACATCGTGATATGTCAAACCAATTCTGTAAGAATGATATCGACTACTTCTTGCAGCTAAAGTAATGGAGTTTTTACATGTTCCCAAGGGTGTGAGACAGGTGTTGCCCAGAATCCTTGATACTGTCACATAAACTTTTGTTCCTAAAATCCTTTTGGGGTCATGATCAGCTGAAATAATGTGGGATTTCCAAATTGTTGAGCACTCATCTGAGTATCTTAATATATTGTGGTATTAGTGAGTGCTATGATCAGAAGGACAAATTTGATTTGTGCTCTGTTTCGTTCTCAAACAGCTAATGTACAAGAAAAGAATTTGACACAAACTATGTGGGATTCATGAGAGATGGAGCAAAATGGTTGGTAGAGAACACAGATTTTAAACCTGTTGGTAGGATTCGTCTCTCTTTACTATTCTGATGCTATCTTAGTGAGAAACCTTTTATTATTATTATTTTTTTGGTATGGTGATTTGTTTCACAGTCATCTTATCTTTACCTTTTACCTAGACTCACTCATTTGTAGTGTCCTTCGTGATTCCTCAATTGTTATGCAGAAACCATGCTAGTATATATTTTTCTGTTAGGTAGCTACCTTTTCTATTGCCACAAATTTTTACTAGCAGCTTCACCACAAGCAAATGTTATTTTTCTTAGGCATGGCAAGAAATGCATACTTTCGTCTTGTTTGATTTTCTCCCTGATGACACAAGTTGCAATATGGTGCTGTTACAAATGTCAACATGAACACATGATGTTCTGTTGATCTCTAAAGACATGCGTGTGTAAGACAATGCTTAAGCATAAGTTGCTACCCGGCATTTGAGCACTACACAGGTTCATTTTTTCTTAATATACCCTTGAGAAATAGTGCAACTTGGTGATCTAATTTCTTTCTTGTTCTACAACTTGTAGATTGAGAATCAATCTTGCAGGATGCAATCTGTGCTATTCATGGCATAAATTGGTTAGTTGTCTGTTGCTGCATATGATGATTTGATTCCATCCCATCCTATCTTCCTCGAAAGCCAGGTGAGAAATTGATTTGACATACGACAAATTTCCTCATCAAAGTTAAGAATGAACATGTTTCATTGCCGAATTGCCATCTCGGACTTATGTAGTGTTGGTATTTTGCCAGATTTCACATTGTTGCATTCTCATATGAAGTCTAGGCTCAAGAAAATAACACTATGGTAAAGCTATGGGAAATTATTCTTGTTGAGGGCTTGAAACTTGAAGATGTACCTACAAGAGTGTATACAGTCCATGTCTACCTTTGAGATTGCTTGGTGCGGAAGGATCACCGATAAGATGCATGCTTATCAAGTAACTTATCCAAGTGAGTTTTGTTCTTTTTTAGGGGTCTTAATTTGATGACCGTTTTACCTACGATCATCATCATCATCATCGTCACATGAGATCGACTTGTCCTTGATTGGTTATCATACAAATGTCAATTGAAGATTCGTTTGGCGTTTTCATGACTTTTTAATGTGATAATGCTAGGTGCTAACAATATTTCTTTTTTTGTTCCAAGGTAGTAGAAGTTATCCAAAGGGGCTGAGTGAGAACGGCGTTGCACACAGTGTAAAATTCAAATTTACTTTGACAGGACACATTTTGCAGAGAATTGAGAACTTTAGCAATCATTTGAATATGTAACATTAGTATAGGCAAAGCAGAGGCTATAGTTATGTTTACATAAATAATATTATGCTGTCAAAATGTGACTCATCTGGATTGTTTCTCATGTTTCTTCTTTTCTATTTAGTAAGAGAAAAGGAGAGAGAACAAAAAGTCCATCGGTAGTTACCTTTAACTTCTGCTAAAAAATGTAAGATACGACATACAATGTGATTTAAGAGATCAGTTCTAGTAGAAACCGAGGCGATCAATGCATATGAATTGCAAAATAGATTTTGACTTGCATATGACTTAAAGATTTAACAGTTTGCACTTGATCATTTGCAAAATATGCAGTGTGACTGCGCTCTTACACCTACTGCTTACGATAGCCATTTGCAAATAAAATTGGTTTTCCCTCTTTAACTAGCAAAATATTTAGATTGTATGCAGACTTTGTTCGTTATACCGGCATAGGATGCGACCGTTTACAGTGAAGGTAATTTGCTATATGAACACTTCTTGACAAGCAACAATAAAATTAGAAAACAAAGGAAAGTTTCCAGGCCAAAGGAAGAGGACTTCTGGGGTTCGACAACATTATCACATAACTATACAACAGCAGCTTCCTGCGGAACCTTTGACATTTCTTCTAGTAGAAGCTTTCTCTCAGCAAGGTCGTGGAGGATAATGCCCCGAATAAGGACCTGAGAAATGAACAACTACTAATGACACTTGGCAATGAACAAAATAGAATCAACCTAGTAATGACATAATTCATGCACCACTGTTGCAGAGCGGTTGGAGTTTCATGGAGACGTGAGCAATAGAGAAGGGAGTTAATTAATTATTTGTCTTCTGCTTAGAAATGTTGAAGAACGGACGAATGACTGCGAGGAGCACTGCAAGGACGTGGAGGCGGAGCCAATATTTGTCTTCTGGCGCGGATTAGGCTTACAAACACCAAAAAACATGAAGCTAAAGGCATGCTCAAATAATTCCAAAACCTCAACTTAGGTTGACGAGGAGGGAGAGATCTCAAGAATTAGGCTGCATACACGGATAAGAAAGAATAAAAAGGGCAACTAGATAATCAGCCCCACCAATAAAGAATGAATCAGGTGTGGAAGCTTGCAATGTCAGTCTCATACGGACATAACTCGTATTCATTCCTTCCTTGCATGAACTGTCTGCGTGCATGAAAACATGGTGAGAAACCAGTGGCGAATATCTTCTAATGTCATCGTGAAATACGATTGTTGTCTTGTGTTGTTATCTCATGAAGAGTTTCTTTAGAGAAGGAAAAAAAAAAAAAATCTGCACTGCATCATGCAGAAAACTCAGCCGTGCCTAAACCACCTCAGCATCATTCAAACAATTCAACTCCTCAAACACCAACTCAGCAACATCAAAGTAAACTAATTTGCACTCTGCCCAACAAGAAGTACCCCTTTCGTTCTAGCATAGAGGGCAAACTTCATCCTCCCAATAAAAATTTTTATGACACTCTTCCAAAATTGCAGTACCATAAACATGACCCATTTTAAGGAAAGGAAAACATCAACTTGCTTCCAACTACAGGCAAAAACGGCATCTACAAGTCAGGACTTGCTCGATGAATAGGATTCTTACATTCACATCATTTAGATCCATGTCGGCAGGCAGAAAATTCTCAGCGGCTTTTTGAAGTTCCTCAAACCCAGGACCATGGTTGGCATTTTAAAGCTGCCAAGAAACCTGGGCTGGGAATTTACAGACTTTTGCAGAGAATGTCATAGGCTTGAATGCCAGATTGGGGGATTAAAGTCTGCATTTGCTTTGCTGTCATCTAGTGCAATTACGATAGTTAATCAGGCCAAAACTTTTTAAGAGATCTGTATAAGCACGCTGGTGCTTTTGTTTGTCTAACTGATTTCATAAATAGGGTGATGCAACACCATGAGCACATCAGCAAAGTTATAAGAGAGTAATCGGGCACAAGCAGCAGGGGCATGGTAACATACTACCATTGATTTACAATTCTATCACCAAAAGTTTAAAAATGATCACAAAGATCTGAAAATTTGTGCACTGCTAGGGCAATCAATGGCTTACAAAGTGAGATATAGGGATTACTATTCATCCATCAACAGTACCATCTAAACACATCTCTTCACTAGAGCAAAGTGTGACATTACACCTTCGCATACATTAAAAGAAAGAAAATTCCAGGTGCTGTCCTCAAAAGTATCAAGCTGACATACCTTCCTCTTAGCAGGTACAAATAGATTCTTTGCTGGCTTAAAAAGGATTCTAATCTGTAGAAAATAAATGAAAGGAATCATCAGATAAAAGAAGGTGCATTTTGGAAGTCACTGTCATTTGTTCAAGCTTCAGTTACCAGCCTTGTGATGACTCGTCTCTAGCCGCCTTAATCTTCTCTATCGCCTGATAGACATGGTAATACTACATTGAAAACATGTATGCTCTCTCCTTCAGAGGAGAAGAAGCAACTTAAACATGTATGCTCTCTCCTTCAGAGGAGAAGAAGCAACTTCCTCAAGTAGGCAACTGACCAACACATCACTGAAGATAGAAGCCATACCTTCATCATTCTGTCAATGTTGAACCCATTCGCATTCACTAGAGAGGAAATTAAGCCCTTGAAGGGGAAATAACAATCAGTTAAGAAACAAGTCAAAAATTCAAAAAGTGAAATGTTGCAAGTAAATCCCAACATGAAAATGGCCCACCTCCTCGTTTGGAGCAGTCCATTTTATCTCAGGTTGTTCTTCCATAGAAACTATTGGTTCCTTGAAAAGCCGTTGAGCTTCAGTATAGGGCCAATTATCTGGTATCTGATAGCTATTCAAAAACAAGCAAACATTTCCTTAAGAAGGATAACCAGACTGAATGAAGACTTCCAAGTAATGCAAAGAACCTCTAGGTCTTAAGGATAGAGAAATGATACGATATTTTTCAAGTGAGATGAAAGAACAAAGCAGATGTCAGAATAGATAAAAGTATTATAGAAAATCAACACATGAAGTGGCATGGCTGATGCACTGATCGCCAGCCCAAATCTATTGGTGGCAAATGATCTTTCAGTTTCAAATTGTTGATTAAATATTTCCATGCCAGCTGAGATTGAGATATAATCTTTTAAGTCAAGAAATTCAGCAACCAAGACCAATACAGTGAGAAACTTTGCTGCCTAATTTTGCTTACAAGTCAGGGGACAAGAAAAGAGAATAAGAAACGGATAAGGTTAAGAGTAGTCAGCCCTCCTATACCAGATAAATTCATTCTAAAGTAAAGCCACTGAAATCATCAAGCTAAAACGTATGAGAGGGCAGGAATGATATACTATAGCATAAAACAGGTAACAGAGCACTGCAATAATATCACATCTACCTCAAATGCTTACACAATAATCACATCCAGAGAGAATGCACAGGTCAATGAATTGATCCATATCCAGAGTTATCTCCTCCAAGATCTAAAAGTCATGAAAGTACGGAAAAAAAAAAAAAACTTAAGCAATCATAATGAATAAACTTTTGAAGTACCTTGGAAATTTCAAATTCCATGACTGGAACTTCTCTTGAGCTGGGATCCATCAAACGGCGAAGAAATCTAGGAGCTCCAAGGTAAGGGAATCCATATCTTCAAAAGCAACTGCATAAACCTTAAAAAAAAAAAATTTCAGCTAAAGCACCATTCATGGTAGATGAATTCTGGTTACCACAGAACAACTAAGCAATGATAGGAATTCAAAGTCAGCGAAAATTCCTCAGACAAAGATGGCTCAGTAAAGAGCACATCAAATCAAATGTAAATGACTATGCAGAAGAAGACATTAGACAAGTGAACAAGCATATGTGTGAGTGAAAAAGGAAATTAAATCATGTTAAATGATTGGCTATCATGGGAAAACAATGAACAATTCTAACCAGAAGACAGTCAAATGGGAAAATACTTGCCTTTCCAGCTTTGCAAAGTGCAGCATATTGTGCCTCTGCTTCTGAAGGAGCCTAAAGTACAAAAACTGAATTTGGTATCTAAACTTTTTGTTAGAAATAAAAAAGAACAAACTTTTCAGACAGAACAGTACCCTCAACTGCTCGGACACCCATAAGCCTCAATAGTCTTTTGCAGTCTTCATTGTGCTATAGTGTCACCTAGAAGGGTATAATTGCATTGTTGGGAAATGATCAGAACCAAGATCAACCCCCACAGTTCTTTTACTGAATTTCTCTATGTTTCCTTGTTCTGAGACTGCAGGAAATAAACACAGAGCTCGCTAAGCCTTTTTTCACTCTGTTTTTCTGGGTGCTTATGTGAGAGAGAGAGAGAGAGAGAGAGAGATGCATATACCGCAATGGCTACTGCCAACTCCTCAGAGACTCATCTAAGGTAACTAAACGTATTCATAGGTAATTCCGAAAACGAGAAAAGAGAAGGCTACATAATAATAAAGTACCGTTTTGCAAGCTCTTGCTTCTTCAAATCAGGAGGTTTACCATCAAATATGTAGCTAGCGTAACAACAGCAAAGCATAATGCAAAGAAGGATGAGCATCATTCTTCTAGCATTCCATCCCAACGAAAACAAAGGAGGTAAAGAGAAAAGTTTACTCTGGCTTTATCCCCGCTTCCAACAGCCTAATAGTCCGGTAAAGCCTGCCTTGCAGATGACTACATGGAAAGATAAATCAAAAAGCAGCTCAAAATCAACACTTTCCAAGCTCAAAGATCACATCACAAGTACTGAACAATGCGACGCACGTCGATCTCGTATACAAGAACCCGAGTCCAAGCAATAACATCGTAAGCATCAAAACAGAAGGATAGCCCATAATTCAGTCATAAACTAAACGAAATCTGAGCAAAGTGGATTTTCATCAGCATAAAGTCTAATGATGCTAGTGTAACTGTTGACTTCCCTTCCTCCCAACCACAACCTACTCCACCAATCAAAAGAACCAAAAAACAACTTAACGAGGAAGTGATAGATGCTCATGCTGGCATCAACAGCGATACTGTGGCCGAAGTAGCTCTCGACCTTCTGCTCCTTCATCGCCTTCGGGGCATTGTCCGCCAGCAGCTTCGTGAGTCCCTAGCGAAATCAACGGATATGATAGGATTGAAGAAGACTGAGGTCGATCTCAACTACCTTGATGGCCATTTCGGAGAGAGAGATTGGTTGCAGTGATATTGAGGGATGAAATCGGAAGCTGCTTGGATTGGGATGAATTGAATTCTAGGGTTTCCAGCTCTTCCGCTTCCCGCCCAATTTTGGAGACTATCGCGCTTTTTTTTTTTTTTTTTTTTAAAGAGGGGGGTTTGAAGCGTGGGCATCACGCGCGGGTGTTGCGAGTTTTTGTTTTTAAAGTACTGGTGATAAACTTTCAAACATAAACTTAAAAACTAAATTCACGGTTATCAGAGGAGTTCTAGCCTTGTTTGGTTTGGCTTTACAAAAGGTCTTTGAACTCCTAAAGAACCTTAGCTAAATGCAAATCTATTTAATTTGATTGTTTGGAGGACTTTGACTAGATGCAATTGCATTTCCAAAGGATTAAGGTAGGTCCCGAGTTCTTTTGAGAAGTTACACCTTCAAAATGCAAGTTGATATTATTCACACAATTGGTACTGTTCGTCTTTTTCAAGAAATGAATGAAGTCGTCGCCGCCGCCGCCTAAGGTCCGACAACCTCAAGTGATGGTTGCCTAGGTTGCACACCTAGGTCGTGAACCCAGGCGACGGTTCTGGCATGACCCAAGCATCACCTAAGGTCCAGCAACCTCATGTTTAGGATTGAATTAATATCAAGTCAAAAGATTTAGTATTAAATTGGCATCAAGTCAAAAGGTTTAGGACTTATTAGCATCATTAAAAACTTTATAACTTAATTGACACAAATACAATGGATTTATGACTTTTTCGACACTTTTTCCCTAAATTCATAGGCTCTTCAACCCAAGTTTGAATGATACCAATAATAACTTCTCCATCCTAATAATTGAGTGAATGGAAATGTTGGAAGAATTAAACTCTAGGGACAACATAAATTTAACATATTAAATTTATAAGGCAACATTATATATTAGGTCAAACTTTAGGACGGTTTAATTTTTGTGCTGCAGAAAATGATTAACAAATCAAAAAAAAAAAAAAATCGGGGCGCAAAGGCTTGGAGATTTTCTGGACACAAAAACTTCCGCAGCGGTCGCGCTTTAATCTATATGCACGCTCTCCACTCCTGCTTCTTATAAGTCACGGCAATGGCTTGTGCTGTTCGCCTCCACTTATCTTGCCTAATCATCTCCCACTCTCTCCTGCCTCAGCTCAGCCTCCGTCTCCGCCCTCCTCCTCCGTCTGCCTCTGGTCAGCCCCGTCGCTTCTCCTTGACACTACCATCCGCTTCCTCCTGCTGCCTGGCACATGGCACCGTTGTTGCCCATTCGCGTGCGGGCCCAGCGAGCTTCTCATCCAAGGACGGCGATCTCACTTCGGGCAAGTAGCTCTTTTCAATTTGCACAAATTCTCCGTTCACAAAAACTCTGGAGTTTGGACTTGGTGCTTTGGTCTTTTCAAGTACCATTATTGAAGTACCATGCTCGTCCATTGCACACGACAGAGGGCAGTGCCTGCTCTCGGCTTCCATTTATTAAAGCCCCTCTTGCCTCCGACAAGCACCAGATTTTGCCACGCCCAACCACCAATCCACCACCTCCCTACTACCACCCCCATCTTAGCAAGAAACAGCAAATGCAGCGCCGGCAGACAATGGAAGTCTTGGTTTGTCTAGAAAACGGATTTTCTTGGAAATGTATAGAGCTGTTCCATTAGATACAGGATCAGGGGCTAACCATGCTACATTAGACAAGTTTGTGTCCTTTTGAGGGATCTCCAATGTGAACCTCATTGTTTTCTAAAGCAAGAATCTATCGGTGTATCCAATTAAATTGGCACAATTTCTTTTATCCCTCAATCTAACTTCAAGATGTTTATGTAGTCTGTTATAAATAAGTGATCTATGTCTAATTGGTACCGCGAAAATGAGTGCTCGGATGTACGAGAAACGTCCCTTACATACGATAAGAAGAGAAGAACTTTCAAAGGCATTTGGATGATGATTTATAGTGTACTTCTGAGTTGAAATCAATGATTTCTTTTTTTGGTCGAAAAAATCAATCAATTGATTAACTAGGATTTGAGTATTTGAAAGGCCTTTATCTACTTTATAATTCAGCTAAGATACGCTATTCTACCCATACGTTTGTAGGGAAGAGAAAATGTAAAATAGTAATTCTTCATTTTTTAGATGAAATATTCGAAGGATCGACACATGTCAAATTCGAAATATTAGATTGGAACAACCAATCTTGAATTCTCATCAGTCAAGAGGATGGTGGTGGCGATGAATTCATTGGTTTTATGACCTTTCTTAAGGTGAACTACCAAGAGAAAGCGAATACATTACTAAGCGGGGGCAAACAGTTAATCATAAAGAGACATGCTCAATGTGGAATCTCCAAAGGTCGTACCAATCACAATTTTTGGATTCTATTTAAATCATGTAAACATGCAAATCAATTCTAGGAGTTGCCACTAATGTATTATGGGGTGAGAAACCCAAGTAAAATGTGGTAGAAAATTTTACTTTTGCAAATCAAAGATTTATAGATACCGAGACTTGATTACTTAAGATGAATCTAATGCCCTTTTAGTACATTTTCTCTTTAGTTCAAAAATGTTGTGCAAGTAGTCTTGGTCAATTTTAACCTTTACCCACTAACATATGACAAGTGATCATGCAAGTATGCAAATAAGAATTTAACACTCAATAATTAAAGCAATAAATAAATTATTCAAAGGAAAGAAAGGATCTTGATGTGCTAAAAATCTCTAATATATCATATTAGTGTAACTATCTAAATATATTCAATAGAAAATTGAGGTTTAGTAATTGGTATTATGAATTCACATAAATTAACTATTCTGAAAAATGTGGGAGAAAAATCTCGAAAAGGATTTGGTCTTGCATATCTCGTAGACGTCATTAGCAATACTTGAGAAATCACTGAATGAATTATAAGATATGTGCATGCACTAATTGCGAACACTACAAATCAGAAATTGTTGTGTGGCATTATCAGTGAGATATACATTAGAACTCAAGCAAAATGAACATTTCATCAATTGTCATATAATAATAATAATAATAATAATAATAATAATAATAATAATAATAATAATAATAATAAATTTTAAAAGAATTTGGTCTTGCGTACCAAATTATGGTCCTATCCATACGAATGAATAATGGTGGTGAGAAATGACTTTTTCACAATGAACTTCAACTTTAAATATTTATGTTTCCTTTCAAAATTCACACACAAAGAAACGAGTGACTAGTGGCTTTAATATTGAATAAATATCCAAAATTGATACAAAAAGGTGAAATTTTAGTACCTAACAACGCCAACTAACTTAATAAACTAAATTGCCAGGCATGCTACACCATCATCTTACTATTCCCCATCCAATTATTTTAGTACATATAGATTGAAGCAACTACAAGGAAATTTGCTTTCCATGTTTTACATGAAAACAAGTAAAGCTGTTGTCGAGATTTGTCTTTTAATGAAATCACTGGTTCTTACACTTTTGTGTTGATATGTCCATGTCATATTTAACCAAACAATTAATTCAATTAAATCCCTAAATTTGTCTAATGTACACCATGGTTACTTATCTTTTAATTGATTATGTTCCTAAACTATTTAAAAATGGTTAACATCATCTTCATTTTAGTTATTACAAGCATAGAATCCTTGTAATGTCACTTTCTCATCTTTTGCTCGTTAATAATAATTGGCTGCTCTTTACTTTCTCCCAGCTTTAGCTACTAATATTGATATGATTCCTGATACTTAAATTTTCATTCGAAGACTTCTCATTCATATAATGAGAAAACTAGGATTGAATTCGATAGTTTGATCCTAAACAAACACATCAATCTTGCATAGTCTTGCATTTGCAGCTGTTTTTGTATTTCTTTGTATTTAGATATGAGAGACATTTAAATTTTGGGCATAAAGCATTCGTATCGAATAAAGCATGAATCCGATTATGAATTTCCTTGGGATTGACCTGATAGATGGCTCAATGTGCAAAATGAGTCCTGAACTCACTTGAGGTTCCAAAACGGAGCCCACATGAGCCCGGCCCAGTGAAGGGAAAGGAAGCGCGGCCATTCAAGGTGGCAATAAGGGAAATTCAAATCGGCCAACACCCATTTTGGAAGCCGATTCCTGTCCGAACATGTAAGATGGAAGAAAGGTCTTGTTCAGCTGCACATATGTCGAACTTGGAAAAAAAAGGCAAAGGAGAATCAAAGAAGGAAGGAAGCGTGCAGTTTCCATCTCAACGAAGGGAGCAATCTCGGCATTCAAGAACCGCAATTCACAGCCAAAAGAGAGCAAGAAAATCTGGACATCAAAAAGCAGAAGATTCTCGGCCAAGTGGCGAGGCGATTTTTTCAGCATATAATCATTGCCAAAGTGAGCTTGAAAAGAAAACGTGTAAGCTTTTCTTCACGGCCAAGAAAGAGGAGTGCAGAGAGAAAATTATCGTCGGCAAAAGAAGAGAAAGAGAAAGAGAAAAAGGAGGAAGATTCTCGTGGAGGAGGTGGAAAGAATAAAGGAATTGAGAGAGATGCAATTTCACAGTGAGTTCGTTTAATACACTTTCGTGGCATCTTCCTCAAAGTTCATTTTTCCTTTGCACTTTAATTTCCACCGTAAAATACAAATTTCAGTATAATTATTATATTATGATTAATTTTCTCCATCACATCTTTATTAAATTAATTTTATACAATATTTTAAAGATAAATAACGGTCTCTCAGTCTCGCAATGCAACTAAGCAAGCAAGATGGTCGAAGACTTTGCCTTGCTTTTAATCGCCAGAGTCTTTCTTTTTTGCTCCCTTTCCTTTTGAGCAGGTTTTGCTTTTTCACTTTCTTTGCAATTAAAAGAGATGGTGGAAGACTTTTGACTTGCTTTCCCTGGCCAAAACTACAATGCAATCCTTGAAATTTTACGGTTCGCATAGATTGCTTTTTCTACACAAAGCTCGAGTAAATGATTTTATAATCTCAAGCACCTCTCACAATGTTATAACTCACTCTCTTTCCAGATTACAGGCGCGATGCACAAGCTTGTACCGAAAAATACAATCAAATTTGTACAACTTCTACTCACAAGAATAACAAGAAGTGAGCACTCAGAACATAGACTAGTTTTTGTACGTTTTTCCCCCAACTCTACTACTTTTAGGTTGGGTTGGAAGAAAATAATTGGAAAATGCAACTAAGCAAGCAAGATTGTGGAAGACTTTGACTTGATTTCCCTTGCCTCACGCTATGAAGTAAATTAATTAACAACCATGATTTGGAAGTTGGGAGCTTTCCAGATAATTAACCAATCAGAATTAATTTAAATGCGAATATTCATTGCCTCCACTCGTAACCTTCTTTTAAAATTTTAGATAAGCAAGTCGTAAATCAAATTTGAAATAAATTACGTCATAATCAAATAAAAAAATTATTGAGAATTTTGCAAATATATACATTGTGCCAATCAACAATATAATATTTGCGACACTCTTCATTTACTCCATCATTAAATCTGATTATCTAGGTTGTTTCACAACTTAATTTCCAAATTCAAGTTGGTTTGACTGCAATCATATTAATTTGAACGGGATTGCTAGATACATGTAATTTGATTTTTTGGGAAGATGTTATTGCTTAGGCTACACAATTAGTGTTATGAAAAAAAAGCGTTCAGTTTATTTGCTTGTTAACCTAACTACAAATGATTTTTTGAAAAGGGTGGGTATAGCCAAGCCCCAAAGTTCGTCAAGTTTAGGAACACCAATGACATATTACTTCATAATATGATGTTAAGATTCTCAAATACACACACATATATATATAATGATTTTAATTTTAGTCATTAATTTAGTCCAAGTATGGTTAAATTTTGATGCATATATAATAGTTTCGATTTTAGTAATTACATTGATTTTAGTCATTAAATTTAGTCCAAGTATGGTTAAATTTTGATGCATATTATAATAGTTTCAATAGACAAATTGAAAAGTTTGATGTACATCAAATGTACGTAATATTGTTGGACATTTAGATTTCTAAATCACCTAAGAGACATTGTGAGAACCATCTATGGAGTCTCGTTGGAAAACACAAGTTTCCATATTTTTATTGGATCACATCACTTATAAATTAAGCCTATACCACATCTAATGATGCCGCTGGTCTCATGTCCCACCTCAATCGTAATCCCATGCTTGTAAGCACAATCACCTGTAGAGATAGGTATACCATCACGCATGTTGACCTCGCGAGTAGGCGGTCACCATTCTTTCATGCACCTTCGAGGAAAACTAGGGGAAGAGCTAGAGGCATTTCAAGATTGAACGTCGATCAGAGTCTTTTTTTTTTTAAATTTCGAGGAAAATCAGGGGAAGAACTAGGAGCACTCCAAGGTTGAACGTTGACTAGAGTCTTTTTTTAAATTTCGAGGGAAATTAGGGGAAGAACTAGAAGAACTATAAGCAATCCAAAGTTGAACGTCGACCATAGTCTATCTTTAAATTTCGACGAAAATCAGGGAAAGAGCTAGAGGTTACACGTTGACCAGAGTCTTTGACGGTGGTGGAGGCGATGACAACCTGATGAGTCCAACGAGCAATCGATTGCATTCTGGGGGCGGGTTTGTTATTAATATTCATGTTTAGTTTGTGCCGTGAATAATATAACATTTTAAAAAGTATTTTATAAAAAAAATTGTCTATATCATCACTTAACTAAAACATGAAAATAAAATAAAAAATATTTTTCATAATTTGACAAATAATAATATATTATATGGGAGCTATTGGCTTGCACATGAAATTGAAGAACCAAGTAAGAGTATCAAGGTCCAAGACATGGATCCCCGGCTCCCCGACATGAGCATGGGCATTGGTTTGGAGGACCTAATACTTGTGCCCTGGACGTTGGCACTTGAGTCTAAGTCCATCGAGGTTGGGCTTGGAACCCAAACCCCAACGCATGAGCCTGGTTCCATTGAGACCCCCAATGCTGGTGCGTCAAACCTCGGTGCCAGTGCCTACACTTGACTCTCGGACACAACACAAGCCCAAGTCCCTCGCATGTAGACTGATGTCCACCGAGTGTAGCTCAACTCTCCATTGACCAAGGTCGAGCATGGACGTGAGGATCCCAAACTTGGCTTCTATGGACCTGGGCTCGGTTATTAGGGACTTAAGTGTGAGCGCCGAGGTTTGAGGCCTGGCCTCAATGTAAAATGATTTTCTATTTTTTTCAAATCGCGAAAAGAAGAAGAAGAAGAAGAAGAAGAAGAAGAAGCACCATCATGCATCTTAAGGAGAGACGGTAATCGAAGGCGCCCCCGAACGAGATAATAAAGGAGGATCAGCGGCTAAAATTGACTAGCGGGTTCACACGTGCGCCAGTGCCCTCGCAGGTACGGAAGCATTTTTCCCCTCCATGTCCTCCACTTTTTCCTCCTCACAATTTTCCTTTCACTTCTCCTTTTATCACACACTCTCTCTCTATCTCGCTCTCCAAAGTTCACCTCAAGCATCAATAAGTAGCTCCACCACCTCCACCTAGCCGCACCGGTGATATCCCCAAAAAAACAAGAAAAAAAAACTTGTGGAGGGGGAAGAAGAAGAAGAAGCAGGAGGAGGAGCAAGGCTTTCATTCCATACGGCGACTCTCCGGCCACCTTCTTCCGTCTCTGTTCGAGCGCCGCGGACTTCGCCAATCGCTCAGAGGTGCTCCAATCTCCTCCTCCTCTTCCTTTTTCTTCTTCTTCTGCTTCTTCTGTTGCTTTGATCACCTGATAAGAAAAAAGAGAAGAAGCTCGGATCTCTAATTATCTCTCCATTGCTCCCTGGAAATTGGGACTCCGGATTCGATTGCTCAGGTCTCCATCTTGGCTTTTCTCTGTTCCCAAAGCTACGCCCGAGACCGCGAGTTTCTTATATAGAGAGGTAGAGGATTTGATACCTGTGGTGTTTATAGGTCCTGCAATGGAGATTGGGACGAGTTCATTGGCATCATCCGGATCTTCGTATGAGGTTTTTATAAGCTTTCGAGGAGTCGACACCCGTCATGGATTCACCGATTTCCTGTACCATGCCATGGATGGGGCTGGGATCAGTGTCTTTATTGATGATGAATCCCTTCGCGTCGGTGAAAAAATTGGTGATGAACTTCTACAAGCAATTGAGAACTCCAAAATATACATCCCCATATTCTCCAAGAATTATGCTACGAGTCACTGGTGCCTTCGAGAGCTCACACACATGGTCAAGTGCACCTCGAAATCGAATAAAAATAAAGAGATTCTACCCATTTTCTTGGACGTGGAACCTGAAGACGTCAAGCTCAAAACAGAATTATATAGTCAGGCTCTTTCAAAGCTCCGGGAAAAGTTTAGTACAGAAGTGGAGTCATGGAAAGAGGCTCTCAATGAGGTGGGCAAGATAAAGGGATGGAACTTGAAGAAAGATCAAGGGTAAATGTCTTTAAACTTGTCAACTGTCATCTGTAAATTTTGTTTTCCTCCCAGTTCAGTTTGATTGTGGTATTGTTGGTGAAATTATAGTTTACTCGTCTAGTCGATTTTATATAGTTTAAATAGCGGTCACCGCAATGGCAGCTGCTGCTATTGACCACTATACCAGCGAGAACGGAATTCTAACTGGTGGCCCTTATCGGCGGTGTCGCTGCAATAGCTCCAGCCATTGGCACTATTGTGGTGGTAGCGCACCCCACTTGTCCTGATTCTCCCTCTCCTCATTCTCTTAGTCTCTGACATGGGAGCCACGAACAGTAATATATCTCCGAAGAGCTCCACAAAGCTATCAGCCAGCCACCACAGCAGCTCGCCCGTCAGTGGCCGCCACTTCTTCATCAGCCCGACACCAAAAAGCCAGAAGCCGGATCTGATCCACTTGGCCCCGCACTTTCTCTCTCTCAGTCACGGTGGTGAGTTGGATCCGGGATCTGGATGCCCATATCTGACGTCGCTGCCTTGGCCCAAGGCTGATGACGCCATCCCCGGCAGTTGCAAGGCCATAACCCACGTGATGTGGAGAATTGAGGCATGGCCGAGATGGCCAGTCAACGGGCGCAACGGGCGACGGCACCGAAATGCGTTGGTGACGGTGTAGGCATGGCAATGGTGGGGGCTGACAGTGATGGTGACTGAAGTTGGGAAGCTAAGAGAGATTGGCAAAAATCATAATCATTTTAATGTCTAGATTATTTTGCCAAATTTGCACATAACGTGTGAGCAATTTAGTCACTTTGGAAGTTTTATATATAAAATTATCCCTAACATGGTTGTTATCTTGCAGCCAAGGAGGTCTTATACGTTCGGTAATTCGAACAGTCTCACTGAAGCTGAAGGTTGCATATGAAAATGTGACTGATTATCTAGTCGGAGTTGATGATCGTGTCGAAGATATAATTAAAAGGTTGGATGTGGAATCTGATAGTGTACGATTTCTTGGAATCCACGGAATGGGCGGTGTTGGCAAAACAACTCTTGCTAAGGTCGTCTTCAACACACTATCTTCTAGCTTTGACGGACATTGTTTCCTTGCAGACGTTCGGGAATCATCAAAAGGCAATAATGGTATGGTAAATTTGCAAAAACAACTATTATCCAAGCTCCTTGATTCTCATTTTGTCAACAAAATTTATAACGTGAATGATGGGATCAACATGATTAAGAGAGCATTTAGAAATAAAAAAGTTTTCATTGTTCTTGATGATGTGGATGAGAAAAAACAAATTGAAAGTCTAGCAAAAACAGGTGATTGGTTCGGTTCTGGTAGCAGGATTGTCATAACTACCAGGGACCAAAGTGTCCTAATGATTGAGGGAAAAGCAACAAGTGAAGGCTCTATAGAAAAGTCCACATATGTTTCGACTTATGAGGTACAAGACATGGAATCCAACCATGCTCTTACACTTTTTAGTAGGCATGCCTTTAGAAGAGACTCTCCACCAAGTCATCGCGTCGACCTTTCTAAAAGAATTGTCGATACTTTGGGAAACCTTCCTTTAGCTCTTGAAATTATAGGTTCATTCCTTAATGGCAAATCCGAATCCGAAGAATTATGGGTTGACACATGGAAGAAGCTACAAGAAACTCCTCCTAAAGAAGTCCAGACAAAATTGATGATAACTTATGGTAAGTTAGATCATGAGCAAAAGGAAGTATTCCTGGATATAGCTTGTTTCTTTGTTAATAAGGACCAAACATACCCTCTCTACATGTGGAAGGACTGTCAATACTACCCAGTCGAAGCCCTTGAAGTCCTCCGTCTCATGTCCTTTATAAAAATCAAAGGTGACAATACTTTCTGGATGCACGACCAAGTGCGAGACCTGGGAAGGGAAATCATCCGTCAAGAGAATTTCAATGATCCTTGCATGCGTAGTAGACTGTGGAAGTTTGAGGAAGTCTTGAGCATTCTAAAGCACAAGGAGGTAAAAAAGGAACAACAATTTATTTTCCTATGAATCATTGTAGACTATTCTTGAAAAAGGAAAAATTAATGTCTATTAGCACTTGAAATTGTTCGCTTTTGACCTTCACAGTGGAACTTCTTGGTGTTTCTATTGTCAGGGAAGCAGGAAGATAGAAGCACTGTCCTTAGGATATCATGGAAATTATAAAGATGTTATTCTAAAGTGTGATGAATTTGCCAATCTATGGAAGCTGCGATTCTTTGAAGGGGATAACATGTTCTTTGTTGGAGACTTCAATAATCTTTTCCCCAATTTAAAATGGTTTTCTTTGCAAAATTGCCCTCCCAAGTTTGAAGCAACAAACTTTCATCCGACTAATTTAGTCATTCTTGACCTTTCAAGTAGCCATTTTTCGGAGGAATGGACTGGCTGGAACCAATTCAAAGTACAATTTGAATCCAACTCCTTGCATATGCATATTGTTTCTTTTATCATTTTTTTGCTACAAGTCATTTCTCAGTATGAATTTTATCAAATTATTTTGCAGGTGGCAAGTAACCTAAAAGTACTAGATCTCAGCTATTGCTTATTTTCAAGAACACCTGATTTATCTTCATGGGTGTCCTTGGAGAGATTGATTCTTAAACACTGTATCAACTTAATTGAAATTGACCCATCCATTGGTAAATTAAAGTCCCTAATCTCTTTGAACTTGAATGGATGTTGCTGTCTTCGATAGTTGCCCGAACAAATAGGATGTCTCCAAGCTTTGGAAGAGATTGTCATGCCTAATATGCTACGTGAGCTTCCTGAGACATTTGGTAATTTGCAGTCTTTGTTGACCTTCAATGTACCAAATAGGCTAATTAGCAAATTGCCAAACTCGATTGGAGGGCTGGTAAAAATTAGGCAGTTGGATTTATCTTTGTGTAAGTACATAGAGAAACTTCCAGACTCAATTGGGAAATTAGAATCATTAGTCAAGTTGGATTTGTCATTTACGAGTATTAGTCACCTACCTGATTCGATAGGCAATCTAAAGCGACTGGAAGTACTAATGATGAGGGGCATAACAAGGATAAAAAAATTACCAAGTGTGATTGGGCTGGTAGAGAAGCTTGAAAAGTTAGATGCTCGAGGATGTTACAACTTGACCAGCGAGAACCTTGAAGAAATTGGGAAACTGTCCCATTTGAGAATTCTAAACTTGTCAGGAACTCGTATATCCAAATTGCCGAAACTTCCCCCGAATTTGACTTGTCTGAAATTGTGCCCTAAAATTCGCCGGTTTGACTGGTTTTCCATGGTGGAGGTGGAGGAGGAGGAATATGCGTCGGAGGAGGAGGAATATGCGTCGAAGGAATATATGCTTGCTGTTAAGCAGTGTGGTGTATTCCTGCCGTCGGAGGAGGAAGAATATGCGTCGAAGGAATGTATGCTTGCTGTTAAGCAGTGTGGTGTATTCCTGCCTCAACAAGAAACACCTGTCAACAGTCCTCTCCCTAGCTTCGGTACCCTATCTCAGCTTAAAACACTAAATTTGTGCTGCAAAAATGTGCAGTTCCTCCCCCAACTCCCGTCTAGTTTAAGAGAGTTACTACTTAGAGATCTGGCGACCACACAATCATCAGATTTTTCCAATTTGAAAAACTTGTCAATCTTGACATTCTATAAATGTTCGCTGGAATTCTCTAGTGTATTTGATGCGGAGACGGAGAAACTCAGTGTGCAACACTGTGAGTTTAGGAAACCGGACGCATCATGGCCGCTGGAAAAAAAAAGATTGAGATCATTATGGATGGATAACTGTGAGCCTTTCCCAGAAGTACTTGATCTGTCGCACATGAAGAATCTAGAAACGGTAAATCTGGAACATTGCTTTTCATTAGTCGAGATTCGTGGCCTTGAAGAATTGCGATCCCTTTGCTCCCTATTGATTGTCTTTTGCCCTTTCATGAAGAGGATGTCAGACCTCTCGAAATTGAAAAAGCTATCGCGGCTCGAAATAGGATACTGTTGGAGTCTAAAAAGCGTGCAAGGTCTCGACCACTTGAAATCTATAGAGGTGCGGAAAATCTATCGGAATGGATGGTTTGAGGATGAAGCCTCAGACCCTGACTCCATCTCCGCCGTAGTATCCATGAGTCTGCCTCCGTCTCTGCCGTCGCCTCAAGGAGCCCCATCAACAGATGGAATAGAGCAGCGCCAAGTTTCGCCAAAGCGAGAAAGCGCGCAAGGTCTCAACCACTCGGAATCTTCAAAGAAGCAGAGAATCTATGGTGATGGAGAGTTTGGGGGTGACACCTCATACGCTGCCCACACCTCTGCCGTCATATCCAGGAGTCCTGTCGGCGGCTCCGATTCGTCGTCCACTTCCGACAAGCTCAGATCCATTACATCGTTCAGCGTGTTGCCTCCGCCTCCGCCTCCGCCATCGTCTCTATGAGCCCCATCAGCAGATGGATTATGGCAGCACCAAGTTTCGCACCAAAACTTGCACTGGTAATTCTGAATTGCACGCCATGTGTTTGCGCAATTGCCTCTTTCCCTGTTCAGATTTGGATATGGAGTTTTGTTACGGGGGTTTTGATGGGTGAAGTGTTGGGTATATAACCCTGACCTAATACAAATTATTGGGTATGCAACCCTAGCTCTGATACCAATTGTTGGAACCAAAAGGATAACAAATAGTTTTGGAATGTTTGGTGGAGAGAGGGTGACACAAAAGAGAGACAACAATATTCAAAGGCCTTACGTAGGCTTTTATACAAATACAACACACCACTAATACAAGCTGTTTAAACTAAACTCTCTCTCTCTTAATGCAACTAAGACTCACTCTCTCTTTCTCTCTGACCCTTATTCTTCTATTCTATTCTATCTCACACGCCACTCTCTTCTATATATATAGGCTTGGTCCACCGCCTGCATTCCACCGCCTGAAGTCCACCGCCTCTTCAGCTGCTGCTTTTCCTTCAAGTCAAAGTAAAAGGAAGTCAAGTGGAAATTTTCCTCTCCTTGGATGGCTCCTGATTCTTCTTGATTACTCCCTTGATCTTTTCTTGTTGACTAAGGGTCCAAAGTTGCGGCTGATGGAAGTGTGTAGAGAGAGAGCTTGTGTCCTTCAAAATCTATTTTATTTAATTCCCAACATGAAGTTTCTGGTGTTGGGCTAATTGGGAAATCTGTGCTAATGGATATCTTGGTTTTCCATTTGATTTGGTGTGCAGACTCTGGTTAAAACCCCACATTTCAAGAGAAGTTCGTGTTCACACTCATTAAAGGGCTTAGGGAGTTGAATCTTGCGGTGTGGAACAGCAGAGTCCTTACTTTTGATGACTTCGTTGGCACGGGAAAGTAATTACTTCCTACATTGAATCCATTTTGCTAACAACACTGTTATTGAATTTTTGATTTTGGACCTTGAGTGGCTAGTGTTCTCATCTTAGTTGTGTTTTCCATGGTCTCAAGGGTTTGGCTCTATAAAGTTCTTTCTGAGAGCTTCAGTAATACAACCTGGCCTCTTATGACTTAAAAATAGGCAGGTACGACCACTCAAACCTGTTCATCTTTTCTTATGCATGTAAAATTATGCATCAGGTTCAAAAGCAAAATCCAAAAAAGAGAAATTGTCAGAAGATGGAATGCATAAGATGACCTTTGTGTAAAAATAGTGGTGTGATTTCTCTAATTCACTCATTTGCAATAATAACTCGCACTAGGTTCTGCTTTGCTTTTGAAATTAAATGCCAACTGCTGAATTGTTGGGGTTGTCATCATCATCATCATCATTAAAAAGGTTTGATTGCTTGGACAATTTGCTGGAAACTTGGGTGTTTCATATTACTGGCTGCATTTTCCATATCCATTTTAGTCTGCCATTTGTGTGTTAGGGCTTTGCACACCATATTTTTCAACTTATATTGTTTTGCTCTTTATGGATATCATATATTTTGTAAACTGGTGAAATATGAGCTATTTGCTACTATTGAATGTATTTATTCCTTTTGGGAAGTAATAATCTTGCACAATTTAGTCCTCCCTGTAGTGCCATTGCTGGCACTACTCAAGTTCTTCTAGCTAGATTCTAATATTGTTAATTTTGCAATGGAACAAGGAGAATACTTGTCTTGGAAGTGATAAAAAGGCCTTGTTCTTTTCCTTTTCCTTTTTTTTTTTTTTCAAGAATATCGTTAGGTACTTACTAATATTTGATATGACAGCTCTTGAGATTAAAACATCGTGATATGTTAGACCAATTCTGTAATAATGATATCGACTACTTCTTGCAGCTAAAGTAATGGAGTTTTTACATATTCCCAAAGGTGTGAGACAGGTGTTGCCCAGAATCCTTGATACTGTCACATAAACTTTTGTTCCTAAAATCCTTTTTGGGGTCATGATCAGCTGAAATAATGTGGGATTTCCAAATTGTTGAGCACTCATCTGAGTATCTTAATATATTGTGGTATTAGTGAGTGCTATGATCAAAAGGACAAATTTGATTTGTGCTCTGTTTCATTCTCAAACAGGTTATGCACAAAAAAGAATTCGACACAAACTATGTGGGATTCATGAGAGATGGAGCAAAATGGTTGGTAGAGAACACGGATTTTAAACTTGTTGGTAGGATTTGTCCCTCTTTACTATTCTGATGCTATCTTAGTGAGAAACCTTTTATTATTATTATTTTTTGGTATGGTGATTTGCTTCAGTCATCTTATCTTCACCTTTTACCCAGACTCACTCATTTGTAGTGTACTTCGTGATGTTCCTCAATTGTTATGCAGAAACCATGCTAGGATATATTTTTCTGTTAGGTAGCTACCTTTTCTATTGCAACAAATTTTTACTAGCAGCTTCACTACAAGCAAATGTTATTTTTCTTAGGCATGGCAAGAAACGCATACTTTCGTCTTGTTTGATTTTCTCCCTGATGACACAAGTTGCAATATGGTGCTGTTATAAATATCAACATGAACACATGATATTCAGTTGATCTCTAAAGACATGCATGTGTAAGACAATGCTTAAGCATATGTTGCTATCTGGCATTTGAGCACTACACAGGTTCATTTTTTTTAAACCTACCCTTGAGAAATAGTCCAACTTGGTGATCTAATTTCTTTCTTGTTCTGCAACTTGTAGATTGAGAAGCAATCTTGCAGGACGCAATATGTGCTATTCAATGCATAAATTGGTTAGTTGTCTGTTGCTTCATATGATGATTTGATTTCATCCCATCCTATCTTCCTTGAAAGCCAGGTGAGAAATTGATTTGACATACGACAAATTTCCTCATCAAAGTTAAGAATGAACATGTTTCATTGCCGAATTGCCATCTCAGACTTAAGTAGTGTTGGTATTTTGCCAGATTTCACATTGTTGCATTCTCATATGAAGTCTAGGCTCAAGAAAATGACACTACAGTAAAGCTGTAGGAAATTATTCTTGTTGAGGGCTTGAAACTTGAAGATGTACCTGCAAGAGTGTATACAGTCCATGTCTACCTTTGAGATTGCTTGGTGCGGAAGGGTCACCAATAAGATGCATGCTTATCAAGTAACTTCTCCAAGTGAGTATTGTTCTGTTTTAGGGGAATTAATTTTGATGACTGTTTTATCTATAATCATCATTATCATCGTCACATGAGATCGACTTGTCCTTGATTGGTTATCATACAAATGTCAATTGAAGATTCGTTTGTCATTTTCGTGACTTTTAATGTGATAATGCTAGGTGCTAACAATATTTATTTTTTTCTTCCAGGGTAGTAGAAGTTATCCAAAGGGGCTGAGTGAGAACGGCGTTGCACGCACTGCCTCCTTAGAATTCAAATTTACTTTGATGGGACACGTTTTGCAGAGAATTGAGAACTTTAGCAATGATTTGAATATGTAATATTAGTATAGGCAAAGCAGAGGCTACAGTTATGTTTACATAAATAATATTACGCTTTCAAAATGAGACTTATCTAGATTGTTTCTCATGTTTCTTCTTTTCTATTTAGTAAGAGAAAAGGAGAGAGAACAAAAAGCCCATATTGGTAGTTACCTTTGACTTCTGCCAAAAAATGTAAGATACGACATACAATGTGATTTAAGAGATCAATTCTAGTAGAAACCAAGGGGATCAATGCATATGAATTGCAAAATAGATTTTGATTTACATATGACTTGAAGATTTAGCAGTTTGCACTTGATCATTTGCAAAATATGCAGTGTGACTGCACTCTTACGCCTACTGCTTATGATAGCCATTTGCAAATTAAATTGGTTTTCCCTCTTTAACTAGCAAAATATTTAGATTATATGCAGACTTTGTTCGTTATGAATAAAATGGAACCGGCATAGGATGCGATGGTTTACAGTGAAGGTAATATGCTATACGAACACTTTTGACAAGCAACAATAAAATTAGAAAACAAAGGAAAGTTTCCAGGCCGAAGGAAGAGGACTTCTAGGGTTGGACAACATTATCACATAACTATACAACAGCAGCTTCTTGCGGAACCTTTGACATTTCTTCTAGTAGAAGCTTTCTCTCAGCAAGGTCGTGGAGGATAATGCCCCGAATAAGGACCTGAGAAATGAACACTACTACTGACACTCGGCAATGAACAAATAGAATCAACCTAATAATGAGATAATCCATGGACCACTGTTGCAGAGCGGTGGGAGTTTCATGGAGACGTGAGCAATGGAGAAGGGAGTAAATTAATTATTTGTCTTCTTCTTAGAAATGTTGAAGAATGGACGAATGACTGCGAGGAGCACTACAAGGACATGGAGGCGGAGCCAAATTATTTGTCTTCTGGCGTGGATTAGGCTTACAGATACCAAAAAACATGAAGTTGAAGGCACGCTCAAATAATGCCAAAACTTCAACTTTAGCTGACAGGAGGGAGAGATCTCAAGAATTAGGCTGCACAAACGGATAAGAAAGAATAAAAAGGGTAACTAGAGAATCAGCCCCACCAATAAAGAATGAATCAGGAGTGGAAGCTTGCAATGTCAGTCTCATACAGACATAACTTGTATTTTCCTTCCTTGCATGAACTATCTGCAAGCATGAAAACATGGCGAGAAACCGGTGGCAAATATTTTCTAATGTCATCGTGAAATATGATTGTTGTCTTGTGTTGTTATCTCATGAAGAGTTTTTCTAGAGAAGGAAAAAAATAATCTGCACAGCATCATGCAGACAACTCAGCCGTGCCAAAACCGCCTCAGCGTCATTCTAACAATTCAACCCCTCCAACACCAACTCAGCAACATCAAAGTAAACTAATTTGCACTCTGCCCAACAAGAAGTACCACTTTCGTTCTAGCATAGAGGGCAAACTTCATCCTAACTATAAAAATTTATACGACACTCTTCCAAAATTGCAGTACCATAAGACATGACCCATTCTTAAGGAAAGGAAAGCATCAACATGCTTCCAACTATAGGCAAAAACAGCATCTCCAAGTCAGGACTTGCTCAATGAATCGGATTCTTATGTTCACATCATTTAGATCCATGTCAGCAGGCAGAAAACTCTCAACAGCTTTTTGAAGTTCCTCAAACCCAGGACCATGGTTGGCATTTTAAAGCTGCCAAGGAAGCTGGGCTGGGAATTTACAGAGACTTTTGTAGAGAATGTCTTAGGCTTAAATGCCAGACTGGGGGATTGAAGTCTGCATTTGCTTCCCTGTCATCTAGTGCAATTACGGTAGTTAATCAGGCCAAAACTCTTTAACAGATCTGTATAACCACACTGGTGCTTTTGTTTATCTAATTGATTTCATGAATAGGATGATGCAACACCATTAGCACATCAGCAAAGTTATAAGAGAGCAAGCGGGCACATGCAGCAGGGGCATGGCAACATACTACCATTGATTTACAACTCTATCACCAAAAGTTTAAAAATGATCACAGGGATCTGAAAATTTGTGCACTGCTAGGGCAATCAATGGCTTACGAAGTGAGATAAAGGGATTACTATTCATCCATCAAAAGTAGCATCTAAACACATCTCTTCGCTAGAGCAATGTGTGACATTACACCTTCACATACATTAAAAGAAGGACTATTCCAGGTGCTCCATCCTCAAAAATATCAAGCTGACACACCTTCCTCTTAGCAGGTACAAATAGATTCTTGGCTAGCTTAAAAAGGATTCTAATCTGTAGAAAATAAATGAAACGAACCATTGGGTAAAAGAAGGTGCATTTTGGAAGTCACTTTCATTTGTTCAAGTGTTAGTTACCGGCCTTGTGATGACTCGTCTTTAGCTGCCTTAATCTTCTCTATCGCCTGATAGACATGGTAATACAACATTGAAAACATGTATGTTCTCTCCTTCAGAGTAAAAGAAGCAACTTCCTTGAGTAGGCAACTGACCAACACATCACTGAAAATGGAAGCCATACCTTCGTCACTCTGTCAGTGTTGAACCCATTCGCATTCACAAGAGAGGAAATTAAGCCCTTGAAAGGGAAATAACAATCAGTTAAGCGAGTCAAAAATTCAAAATGTGAAATGTTGCAAGTAAATCCCAACATAAAAATGGCCCACCTCCTCGTTTGGAGCAGTCCATTTTATCTCAGGTTGATCTTCCATAGAAACTATTGGTTCCTTGAAAAGCCGTTGAGCTTTGCTAGAAGGCCAATTATCTGGTATCTGATAGCTATTCAAAAACAAGTAAACATTTCCTTAAGAAGGACAACCAAACTGAATGAAGACTTCCAAGTAATGCAAAGAACCTCTAGGTCTTAAGGATAGAGAAATGATACGATTTTGTTCAAGTGAGATGAAAGAACAGACAAAGCAGATGTCAGAATAGATAAAAGTATTATAGTAAATCAACACATGAAGTAGCATGGCTGATGCACTGATCGCTAGCCCAAATCTATTGGTGGCAGATGATTTTCAGTTTCAACTTGTTTATTAATTATTTCCATGCCAACTGAGATTGAGATATAATTCTTTTAAGTCAAGGAATTCAGCAACCAAGAATATTACGGTGAGAAACTTTGCTGCCTAATTTTGCTTACAAGTCAGGGGACGAGAAAAGTGAATAAGAAATGGATAAGTTCAAGGGCAGTCAGCCCTCCTATACCAGATAAATTCATTCCGAAGTAAAGCCACTGAAATCATCAAGCTAAAACATATGAGAGGGCGGGAATGATATACTATAGCATAAAACAGGTAACATAGCACTGCAATACTATCATGTCTACCTCAAATGCTTACACAATAATCACATCCAGAGAGAATGCACAGGTCAATGAATTGATCCATATCCAGATTGATCTCCTCCAAGATCTAAAAGTCATGAAAGTAAGAAAAAAAAAATTTAAGCAATCACAATGAATAAACTTTTATAAGTACCTTGGAAATTTCAAATTCCATGACTGGAACTTCTCTTGAGCTGGGATCCATCAAATGGCTTAGAAATCTAGGAGCTCCAAAGTAAGAGAACCCATATCTTTAGAAGCAACGGCATAAACCTTAGGAAAAAGAAAAATTACAGCTAAAGCACCATTCATGGTAGATGAGTTCTGGTTACCACAGAACAATTAAGCAATGATAGGAATTAAAAGTCAGCAAAATTCCTTGGACAAAGATGGCTTAGTAAAGAGCACATCAAATGTAAATGACTACACAGAAGAAGACATTAGACAAGTGAACAAGCATATGTGTGAGTGAAAAAAGAAATTAAATCATGTTAAACAATTGGTTATCATGGGAAAACAATGAACAATTCTAAACCAGAAGACAATCAAATGGGAAGATACTTGCCTTTCCAGCTTTGCAAAGTGCAGCACAATGTGCCTCTACTTCTGAAGGAGCCTAAAGTACAAAAACTGAATTTGGTATCTAAACTTTTTGTTAGAAATAAAAAATAACAAACTTTTCAGATAGAACAGTAACCTCAATAGTCTTTTGCAGTCTTCATTGTGCTGTTGTGTCACCTGCAAGGGTATCAAAGCCATGTACCACAAGTGCACGCTTATGTGTGTGCGTGAGAGAGAGAGAGAGAGAGAGAGAGAGAGAGAGAGAGAGAGATGCATATGCCGCAATGGCTACTGCCAACTCCTCTGAGGCATCTGCCCTCTTTGACAAACTGCTCAGACACTCATCTAAGGTAACTAAACGTATTCATGGGTAATTCCAAAAACGAGAAAAGAGAAGTCTACATAGCAATAAAGTACCATTTGGCAAGCTCTTGCTTCTTCAAATCAGGAGGTTTACCATCAAACACGTAGCTATTGTAACAACAGGAAAACATAATCAGAGAAGCACGAGCTTCATTCTCCCAGTATTCTATCCCAACGAAAACAAAGGTGGTAATCGCATTATCCGCACCTCCAACAGCCTAATCATTCGGTAAAACATGCCTTGCAGATGACGACACAGGAAAGCAAATCTAAAGGCAGCTCAAAGTCAACACTTTCCAAGCACAAAGACCACATCGCAAGTACTGAACAATGTGATATGCTCATATACACAAAACTGAGTCCAAGAGATAACATCCGAAGCATCAAAACATAAGGCTGGTGTACCTGGTGACTTCACCAACCTCATTGGTGAGCATCTGAGTCCCCTTCCTCCCAAGTCCGAACCACGACCTAATCCACCAATCAAAAGAACCGAAAAACCCCAACACTCAAGATCCAAATCCCACCCGACACCGAAACGCACAATCACAAACATCGATTCACAAAAAGCAACTTAACGAAGAACTGATAGATGCTCATGCTGGCATCGACGGCAATCCCCCGGCCGAAGTAGCTCTGGAGCATCTGCTCCTTCATCACCTTCGGGCCACTGTCCGCCAGTAGCTTCGTCAGTCCCTACCGAAATCAATGGACGAGATCAATGAACAACACATGGAAATGATCGGATTGAAGACGACTGAGGTCGAACTGAACTACCACGATGCCCATATCGGGGGTAGAGAGATCATTGCGGTGAAATCGAGGGATGAAATCGAAGCTGCTTGGGATCGGATGAATTGAATTCTAGGGGTTTCGAGCTCTTCTGCTTCCCGCCTAATTTTGGAGGCTGTCGCGTTTTGGGATGAAGCGTGGGAGTCACGCGAAAGTGTCGCGAGTGGGACGCTGTTAATTTAGTAGTACTAGTACTGTTCTAGTGATAAACATTTATGCACACAATACTTAAAAATTTCTTCTTCTTTTTTATTTAATTTCTGGGCTCGTATCAATCGTGAATTTACAAATTTTGATCTAGCGGGACTTACTCTCTTTCGGTCACCCTTGATGCATTTTTTTTGTCTATTTTCCTTTTTTTATGTTTTAAATTTTTTTGCAAAATAGATGGAGACAAAAAGTCTAGTTTCAGCATTTGACTTTTGATCATTAAGAATAGCTGGTTATTCTTTATTATCTTCAAGCTTAAGCCACTAACGTTTGATTCCCGATACCTAAATTTTCATTCAAAGATTTCTCATTCATTAATAAGAAAACTATGATTGAATTCGATAGAGTTTAATCCTAAACAAGAACATCAATCTTGCATAGTCTTGTATTTGTAGTTGTTGCTGTATTTCTTCGCATTTAGATATTAGAGACATTAAAATTTTGGGTATAAAGCATTCTCATCAAATAAAACATGGATATAGTTGTGAGTGTTTTTGGGATTGGCTTAGTAGTTTGCCCAATATGCGAAAATGAGTCTTAAACTCACTCAAGATTCCACAACCGAGCCCGTGCAAGCCCAGCCCTAAGTCAATCAAACTCGGCCTAATGAAGGGGAAGGAAGCGCAGCCATTCAAATTTCAATCGGCCGACAACCATTTTCAAAGCCAATTCCAGTCTGAACACTTGAGATGGTAGGAAGTTTCTTGCTTAGCTGCACGCATAGAAAGTGGAAGAAAACGAAAAGGAGAATCAACGAAGGAAAGGGGCGTGCAGTCTCGATCTTGACAAAAGGGGAGCAATCTCGGCATTGAGGGACCGGGATTCCCGGCCGAAAGAAAACAAGAAAATCTGGACGGCAAAAAAAGCAAGAGGATTCTCGGTCAATTGGGGCGGTGATTTTCCCATCATATAATCATCGACAAAAGAGAGCTGGAAAAAGTAACGGTGCAAGCTTTTCTCCGGGGCCAAGAAAGAGAAATACAGAGAGAGGGCTATGGTTGCCAAAGGAGAGAAAACTTTCAACGAAAAGAAGAGAAAAACAGCGAAGTGCACGGCAAGAGAAAAGAGGGGAAAAGAAGAACAGAGAGGCAGATTGTCGTGGAGCAGAGAGCTGTCGGGGCATGCGTGAGAAGGTGACAAAGACCAAAAGATGCAATTTCACCGTTTGATTTAATTTCGTAGCATGTTCATTCCTTTGAAGTTCACTTTTTCTTTGCACTTTAATTTTCAAGAATTTTACTCCTCACAGTTAAATTTCTCCATCATTTCATTTCAAAGCCAAAAACGAAATTAAATTTATCAATGTTTCGAAGTTAAACAACTTTTATTCAACTTAGAATCAGGAGAGACAACCCATTTTATCTTTAGAAAAAAGGCATGTAGAGGTGACCAGCGCTGAGTACTTTACAAAAGTCACGACCAACTCACCGACTGCTCTCTTTAGAGAAAACTTGCTTTCCATCAGCTCTTAAGAATACAGGATAAGTTTCAAATTCCAAAAATTAAGAAAATTATCTCAATGGGTAGGTTTCAAATATGTTCCAAATTCTACATTGGTGGATCTAGAACCTAGAACTTAAAATAAGTTTTTATATTTTTTTCAGCATATATCTTTACGCGATCCTATAGTATTTCATAATATTTAATTATGAGTGTATAATTTAGAATCACTATTCTAAACTTTCATTTTATGATCGAAGACGGAGGAAGACTTTGGACTTGCTTTCCCCCCCCCCCCCCTATCTTTTCTTTTCTCCCTTTTTCTTTCGAGTAGGTTTTGTTGGCTTTTGCCTTGCCACTTTCTTTGAAATTAACCAAGCGAAACGGTGGGAAACTTTTGACTTGTTTTCCCACGCCAGAGTCTTTTTTTATTTATTTCTTTTGAGTAGGTTTTGTAGGCTTTTGCCTTTTTCCGTTCTTTGGTTGGAAGAAAAGAACAGGAAAATGCGACGCACCAAGCCAGATAGTGGATGACTTTGACTTGAGACTTGCATGCATTCCAGACTATTAACCACCCAGGATTAATTTAAATTTGATAATTCATCCC
The DNA here is from genome assembly GCA_014182735.1 of Corymbia maculata. NCBI lineage: Eukaryota > Viridiplantae > Streptophyta > Magnoliopsida > Myrtales > Myrtaceae > Corymbia > Corymbia maculata. The sequence continues at coordinate 21,564,832 of CM024683.1, read as the reverse complement.
CTCTTCTTATTAACTTCTTTTAAAATTTAAATGTAAAATTCAATATAAGCGAGTTACAGTTTTAAAATCTGAAATAAAATATATCAAGTTGCTCACGATTAAATCCTAATTAACAAAATAGTTCATATTGAAATTTTGCAAATCAATCCATTTTGTAAATCAAAAACTTATCGTTCATGGCACTGACATTCATTCCATTACTAAATCTACTTATCTTGGCAATTTCACAGCTTAATTTTCAAAATTAAGCTGTTTTCATTACAATCATGTTATTTTGAGTGGCATGTTAGATTTATTTGATTTGATTTGATTTTGTGTAATCTTCATTGATATGATCTGCGATTTATCAAATCTAAGAAATATTCAGAATATTGTTAGTATCATTTATATAGCTGTCGTTATGTTTAATGTGTGGTATCACCTATTTTTCCATTATTGTTTGAAAAGGTCCTGCATGGTCAAGCATTCAATTGTCACATTATTTTGTGACTAAGTAATAATGGGAATAACTCTTTTCAATCTCTTATACTATTTTAATGACTTGTATTGTCGGCCATGTAATATTTCATAAAGTGAGGTTAAGAATATGATAATTTTAATTTAAGTAAATAAATAAAATTCCAAGTAAGGTTAAGAATCCGATACATATATAATAATTTTTATTTAGTAAATACATTAATTCTAACGATAGACAAGTCTCTTCAGCTAAAAGCTATTCAATAGTTTTTCTTAATTAAAAGGTGTTCTTCTAGATAGAATTCTCATCTTAATATATAATTTGGGAAATTCAATGTCCAAACCGATGCAAAATAGCAAAGATATCCATGAACATGAAACGAAGTAATGAAAAGAGATGAAGGTGCAGCATGGAAGATAAAAACAATCGGAAGGAGTTGACATTTGTTGTGTTTAAAAATTTGATTTCGTGTGTTCATATTCATGTATCGTTATCTATATCAGCTTATTGGTTTTTATTTCAAAAGAAAAAAAAGAGAGAAAGAATAGGTAAGAGTGGTAACCAATTGCAGCTTTACTATTGGATCAATAAGAGTTATTTAGAGCCAACATACAAATCAAGGAGTTCAATGTATATTGAGTGTACGTTGTATTGGTTGGGCATTTATATTTTTTTTAACACTTAGAAAAATTATGAAAGTCCCCCATAACCCAAATCACATTAAAAAAAAAACGCACATACACACACAAAAATTCCATACCATTATTATTGTTGCATCGTGAGTGATTTTATCTATCACGTCACCTTTAAATAAAATCTATATAATATTTCACGATAAATGCGGGTATCTTGTCTCCTAATACAATCAAGAAAAGCAAGGCGGTGGAAGACTCTTGACTTGCTTTATCTCATCGTTGTGGGGTCTCAATGGGGTCAATTCCATAAAAAACCCTCAACTATGGTTTTAGTCCCAAAAATACCCCAAACTTTTTTTTGTTTCGAAAAAAACCCTCAACTTTTACTTTAGTCCCAAATCTATCTTCCGTAAAAAATCACTGTGAACTCCTTTGACGTGGCCTCGCCGGCGCCGGAATTTGGTGAGGGCCGCCTCGCCGCGCGTCGGAATCGGCGAGGGTCGCCCGGGCGACCCTTGTTGGCGTCGGGCGAGGGCGGCCCGGCCCGGGCGACCCTCGCCGGCGTCGGCGAAGGTCGCCCTCGCCGATCCGGCGAGGGCGACCCAGCGAGGGTGAGGGCCACCCAAGCCGAGATCCGGCGAGGGCGGCCCTTAGCCGGATCCGCGGCCCTCGCCGGACGCTAGCGAGGATCGCCCTCGCCCGATCTAGCCTGGGCAGCTCTCGCCCGACATCGGCAAGGGCGCCCTCGCCCGACTCGGGCGAAGGTCGCCCTCGCCAGATCCGGCGAAGGTCGCCCTCGCCAGATCCGGCGAGGGTGACCCAAAGCGAGGGTGAGGGCCGCCCAAGCCAAATCCAGCGAGGGCAGCCCTTAGCCAGATTTGGCGACCCTCGCCGGCGTCGGGCGAGGGCCGTCTAAGCCGGATTTGGCCCGGTGGCCCTCGCCCGACGCCGCCCGGGTCGCCTGTGCCCGATTTGCTCGGGCGGCCTCGCCCGATTCCGGCGCCGGTGAGGCCACGTCAAAGGAGTTCACGGTGATTTTGACGGAGGGTAGATTTGGAACTAAAAAAATAAACTTGAGGAGGTTTCGAGACAAAAAAGTTTGGGGTTTTTGTGACTGCCATAGTTGAGGGTTTTTATGGAATTGACCTCGTCTCAATGATGGCGACACGCTCATTTCATTATGCTTTTTCTTCTCGTTTTCCTTTTCTAGGCCCCGCTGATCATGTGTCGAGTTTTGACTTGGAAGCGGGTATTCGGACCCGAAGGCTGAGGATGATTCCATCTGGAGCGGGAGCAGTTAGAGTCGGCCATCGGGGGATTAACGCCTGCATCGACGCATGCTTAGATGCTAACACGTGTAATGATTATCGAGATGATGTACTTTAGATTTTTCCGTTTGAGTGACGTGCACGTTACAATGGCCAATGTGAATTGACCAATTATACCATGCCAATTATGTGGTGCGAAAACATTTAAGTGATATAAGGGTAATTTAGTATCCAATTAAAGATTTTTGTCTATAGATGAAAAATGCTGCAAATGTCAAGAACTCGGAGTGGTATTTGATGTAGACCACAGTTCGATTGGATTTTTTGAGTTTTTTTTTTCCAATATAATTAAAATAAAGAAAAGCTAAAAAATCATCTTCATTTTGTATCCTCTATTTTTAAGGCTATCAATCTCTGTTTTTAAATTTGTTATCAAACATGTAAGGAGCATGGAAACTTCGAGGATGACAACCCATTGATTGACCAGTGGAAACTTCTATGAGGATTTTAGAATAACTCCTAAACACGTTTTATTCTTTCACACACATCTTTTAAATGAAATTTATGGACAAGAATTTGCTTAACAAAGTTGTACACTATGTGCACTTTCTTTATTCAATCCTTCATTTTCACTTGTGTAAAAACCCAAAAAAGTGACAACTAATTCTTCTTGCTATAAACCGAAATTTTCTTTCTATATAACAAATGGCACCACTATGATATCATGACTTTTTAAAATCAAGTAGTCATATACTATATATTTCTTGATAATTCATAGTTTAGATCTTCGATCAGCCTTATCAGCTAATTAAGTTAATTTTGTATAGTATCATTTCAATTAATTTTGATCATAAATCATTGATACAGACCTTGGCCGACTTACATGAAATGACATACGTTGAAGTAGATAATTTTTGCAATTAAAAAAAAATGTTCTTTTTTTTTTTTTCATATCGTGGTCACAGCTGCAGGTGAGAGCCTCACCCAAATCTAATGAGTGCCTTTGTGCCCTTTTTTGTGACCGCAAAGTCCTTGGGTGAGGGCTGTGACTATAACCAGCCGCTAGCAAGGGCTTGCCGCAACCCTCTCCGGCCACATTGAAAAATAAAATGAAAGTGAGGAAAGATCCAGACAAGCATCATTGCCTCGAATTACGAGCTGTTTCTATCGGGGACAAGGATTGTAACGTTTTTTTTTTTTTTTTTTGGTCGGAAAGTCATAAACTTCATTAAGTAAGGGACTGAGCGTTTAGACAATTCATATCAGAACATAGTAAATCTAGAAGACTCGCCGGAGGATAACGAACCCAATTTGCCGGTAGATACCGGTTGCGTTGGGCTTTTACCACCCAATCCACTACCTGGTTAGCCTCTCTTTTACAATATTAGCGGGATTTTTTTGGAAAAGAGGAAGGGGGGTGTGTTTGGAGAGAGAGAGAGAGAAATTGTGTGGTAGGACGAAAGGCATTTCATGTGACAGTTGTTTCATACGGTGTAATAAATCAATGTGAAGTGAGTATTTTTAACATTTCAGCACCTATTGAATGACTTGCACATTGCATTGGTAGCATGAATTGATTGATTACACCATGCCAATTATGTGATTAGTGCATAATGCGAATTTCCTTCGTAGAGGGATAGTTTAATCTTATGATTAACTATTTTTGTTTGAATATGAAAATTGTCGCAAATTTCAAGAATTCGGAGTCAATATATGATATGGATACAAAGTGTGATTGGATTTTTTAAATTTTCTCTAATGTGGTTAGAATAAAGAAAAGCTTAAATATCATTTTCATTTTGTATCCCAATTTCACTTTATATTTTCTATTTTTAAAGCTATGAATGCCTGTTTTAAATTTGTTATTAAATGAAAAGGATACAGAAACTCCTGGTACAAGAATCCATTGTTATTAAATGAACGGGACGTGGAAACTCCTTGCACGAAAACCTATAGATTGATCGATGAAATTTCTAGGAAATTTCCCGTATACTGTGTTTTACTTTTTGGCATATCCTTTTAACGAGACTAATGGATAAATATATTGAATAATTTTGTAAACCGCGTCTGAGGAAAGACTAGGGTCCCCGTCTGCCGATGCAGGAAGACTTGGACTTGCTTTTTCCCTCGTCGGCCTTTTCTTTTGGGGAGGTTTTGTCGGCTTTTGTCTTGTCGCTTTCTCTGCAACTAAGCAAGTAAAGATGGGGAACGACTTTTGACTTCTTTGATCGGAAGAAAAGAAGAGGAAAATGCAAGGAAGCGAGCAAATCAATCATTTTGTAAATTAAAAATGTATTGGCATTCGTGGCACTCTACATGCACTCATTTGCTAAATCTGATTATCTAGGCTATTTCACAGCTTAATTTCCAAAATGAAGTTGTTTTCACTGCAATCATCTTATTTTGAGAGGGATGGGAGGTTACTTGCTTTAATTTTGTGTAATCATCACTGAGATTCGTGATTTATCGAATCTCATAAATATTCGAAAGTTTATTAACATCTTCTATAGAGTCGTATTTATGTTTAATGTGAGGTATCATATATCTTTTTATATTTTTTTGGGATCTAGATCTATATACTATGAATAATCATTTGAAAATGTTCGGCATAGTCAGACATTCAAAAATTCGTCACATTATTTTGTAACTAAGTAATAATATGAATCTCTTATATTATTTTAACTTCTTTTATTGATAAAACTAGCCACGTAATAATTTATAGTGAGATTTAAGATTATGGAACGTATATAATAATTTAATTTAAGTAAAATTACTTAATTTCAACCAAGGTTAAGATTCTAATACATATATAATAATTTTCTTTTACTAATTATATTAATTTGAATGACGGATAAGTGTCCTCACTTATTAAAAGCTATCCTCTTAATAGTAATGGTGTTTTTAAATAGAACTCGCATCTTAATATTTTAATTTGGGAAATTCGGTGGCCAAACCGATGCAAAAATAGACAAGATATACATGAACCGGTAACAAATTAATGAAAAGATGAAGGTGCACCAAGGAAGGGGAAAAAAGGTGCTGACCATATTGAACGAAGTAATATTGCAACGCTAAGCTCTTTCCACTCTTGTCTTGACTAAAATACTCCTCAACACAGTATTTTATGCATATTACCTTTTGTGGATCCAATCTTCAAGCATCCTTCCCTTACTATTCGTGAAAGTGTTCTTTTAGGGCGCCCCCTTTTGTTTGGTTTCTTCTTTTCTTTATCATATCCCAATAATGTAATAAGTTTTCTTATGCATGGTAATGTTCCAAATAGATTGGCTCATTTATATAGTTTTTGATAAGCAAGATGCATTGTCAAGCCAATTTCAAATGGAGTATCGATGTAATGTTGCTAATTACTTTATTTAGAAATGTATTACGATATTGTCATGTGAAGTAATCTTAGGGTTCTCGCTTCGTCTTAACTTATTATTTAGTCATAGGGATAATTACACAAATGGTCCTTGAATTGAACTTTAGTTTAATATGTAATGTCGTCTCCAAACTTTAAATTTGTTCAATATTGTCTCTAAACTTTTCATAAATATTCAATCTAACATGAACTATAAGAAAATATCTAACATTATCTTTTTATTAATTCAAATTCGACGACGACATTGAATATTTTTATATAATCCATAAACTAAATTGAGCATATACAAAAAGTTCAAAGACTACATTGAATAAATTAAAAGTTCAGAGATGACATTGTACATTTGGCTAAGGTTCAGTGATAGTTAAACATGTGATCGATGCATAATATAAATTTCCTTAGTAGAGGGATAGTTTAATCTTCTAATGATTGGCATATTTTAAATTATAGTGGATCCTCTAAATGATATGTGATATTACTTATTGATTATTACTATGATGTTGTGCTTTGAGATCGAGTCATGAGTAGATCGCATATTTTAGAACTAGAGCTTTCATTTACTGAGCTTAGACTCACCCAGAATACTTTATAGATTGGTCGAGTTCGGTGGTCAAGGGCATTTCAATTAGCACTTCCAAAGATCTCTTTTAAAACTCAATTAGAATACACAACAAGTGTAGGGGAATATACTTTGTCTTGAGAGTTTTGAATATGTATAGTTGTGTAAATCACTGGAGATTAAACTATTTGTTAAGTTGAGGATAAAATTGTATGTGAAATTCAGATCGGGACACTAACTGCCAGTTGCCTTTGTTATCTCTAAACAAATTATCTTAACCTCACAAATAATGAAAAGTCGCTACATTTTAGGAATATGTAAATTTTTAGTTCTTATATATCAATTAAAAATCCATGAGGTATAAAAATAAAAAATCTCTAACAACCAATATCTGCCATTCATTTCAGAAATTTGCATATTCAAAAAAACAAGAAAATGTGTCAACATAGGAGTATTAAAATAAACACTAGCAACTTGATATTTGGTATTTCTCTTTCTCCCACACCCAATGCATGCATACAATTTTCCATTACCATTAGATTAGCCCAAGAATTTAAGAGGAAAGTTGTCAATTATAGAAGGGAAGAACATAAATAACCGGTACGACTAGATGTCAGATGTTTTTAATAGAATGAACAATACTATCACATTTGATAGAGATTAATCGGGTCTTTAAAGAGTCTTGGACATCCGGTTGATATTGAAGAGTTGATGACTAATGTTAATTTCATGGAAATTTCACATATATGTGAGAAAATTATGAAAAAAAATTTTAATTTATTATACAGATGCCAATTCATAACCTAAATTTTTTAATTTGATCAATTTAGTTTTAAATCCTCTGATCATTTATCAATTTAGTCATTTTGGTTAATTTTGGCTGGATTATTGATGTGAAACTTGATCATCTTATATGGCATAACATATGCTTAAGTAGATAATTTCTACAAATTTTCAATTTTTTTATAGTTTATATTATAATTATTTGTTCTTTCCTTGTTATTATTTATCACATCGTGGCCAGCGGCGCTGGGCAAGGGCCCGCGACAATCGCTGGCCACAATGAAAAAGCAAATAAAGTGACAAAAGATGCAGATAAGCATTATAAGCATCATTGCACCATTCAGCAAGACACCTCGAATTTCGAGTTGGGCCATTGCGAGAAGAGAAATAGAGAGAATGAGAGAGATGCAGACAAAGGTGGGGCCAAGTTTTGGAGGGAGAGGCGCTGCTCGCTGGGGACAAGGATGCTAACGTTGATTGGCAGTATGGGTTTTTCTTTTTGGGGAGGGGGAGAGAAAGAGAGAGAAATGGTGTCGCTGAATAAAAGGTATTTCATGTAATAATTATATCATGTGATGTAATAAATCAGTACAAGTGAGTATTTTAAACAATTCAGCACCCATTAGAATGAAGACCGATTACATCACACCAATCATATGAATAGTGCATAATATAAATTTCCTTAATAACGGGATGGTTTAAGTTTCCAATTAATGATTGTTGTTTGAAGATGAATACTGTCGCAAATGTCAATAATTCAGAGTCACATATGTATATATAAAAAGTTTAATTGGATTTTAAAAATTTTCTCTAATGTGGTTAAAATAAAGAAAAGCCAAAAAAATCACCTTCATTTTGTATCTTGATTTTAAAGCTATAAATTCCGATTTAAAATTTGTCATTAAATGAATGGGGCATGGAAACTCCTAGTACAATAACCCATAGATTGATCAAGGAAACTTCTAGGAAATTTCCAGGATGACTTGTAAATCACGTTCTACTTTTTGGCATGCCCTTTAAATGTGACTAATGGACAAGAATTTATTAAACAATTTTGTAATCCGCGTCTGATGAAGACTCTTCAATAAGGGTCCCTCGCTAGTCTTTTCTTTGGAGAAGGCTTCGTTGCCTTTTGCCTCAACACTTTCTTTGCAATTAAGTGAGATGGTAGAAGACTTTTGACATCTTTGGTCAGATGAAAAGAGGGGGAAAATGCAACGGAGCGAGCAAAGACATTAGAAGACTTTGGCTTGCTTTCCTGTGTCACATGTTGTGAAGTAGATCATCCAACAAAGATGATGATTTGGGACTCGTGTGCTTTCCAGACAATCTAACCAATTAGGATTAATTTAAATTTGATAATTCATCACTCCCTCTCAATATCTTCTTTTAAAGTTTAAATATAAAATTTAAGATTAAATTTAAAATAATCGAGCTGCAACTTCTAAATTTTGGAATAAAATATATCAAGCCACTCATGATTAGATCATAATCTATAAAATAGTTTGAATTATGAATTTTGCAAATCAATCCATTTTATAATCAAAAAACATATTGTCCATGGCACTCTACATTCATTCCATTGCTAAATCTGATTATCTAGGCTATTTTACAACTTAATTTCCAAAATCAAGTCGATTCCACTGCAATCATCTTATTTTTAGTGAGATACCGGATATATTTGAGTTTGATTTTGAGTAATCTTCATTGATACAATTTGCCATTTATCGAATCTCACAAATATTCTAAATATTATTTTACGTTTAATCTATGGTATCATATATCTTTCCATATTAGTTTGGGATCTAAATCTATATATTATAAATGAACATTTGAAAAGGTAGGGCATAGTCAAGCAATCAAAATTTGTCATATTATTTTGTAATTAAGTAATAATGTAAATAACTCTTTTTTAATCTCTTGTACTGTCATAATTGCTTTTATTGGTTACACTAGCCATGTAATACTTCATAAAAAGGGGGATAAGATCATGATACATATATAATAATTTTAATTTAGGCAAATAAATTAATTTCAAGTAAGATTAAAATTCTGATATATATATAAAATAATTTCGATTTAGTAATTACATTAATTCCAACGACGAATAAGTCTCTTCAGGTTAAAAGCTATTCATGTGTTTTTCTTAATAGAAATGGTGTTTTTTTTTTAAATATAATTTGCATCTTGACTATTGCAGCTTTACTATTGGATCAATAAAAGTTATTTAGAGCCAACAGACAAATTGAAGAGTTTGACCTATATTGAGTTTATGTTGCGTTGTTGGGTAATTAGTAGAACACCTAAGGAAAAATTATGAAAATCGCATACCGTGTGTCACAAAAAAAAAAAAAAAAACTACAAAGTTCCACATTATCATTATGTGGTGGCTGGTTTTATCCATTACATCGCTATTAAATTAAGTCTGTAAAGTATCATTACGATGAATGCTGGTCTGTTGCCTCTTAAAAAAACTAAGCAAGCAAAATGGTTAAAGGCTCTTGACTTGCTTTCTCTAGTCGTCGAAGGTCCTCGATGATGGTGACACTCATTTCACACACTGATTGCGTGACGGGATTTAACTTGGAAGCGGGTATTCAAATCGGACGGCTGAGGATGATTCCATCGGGAGCGGATGCAATTGCAGCGGGCCATGGGGAGATTAAGGCCCGGATCGACGCATGCTTAAATGCTGACAGGTGTAATAATTATAGGGATGACGTGCTTCAGATTTTTACAGTTAGAATGACATGCAAGTTGCAATGGCCAATGTGAATTGACCGATCACATCACACCAATCATGTCATCGCCGTATAAAACACGTTTCGGTGATAGAAGAGTAATTTAACATCGAGTTTAAGCATTTTTTTTTTTGGTAAGGTGTTTAAGGATTTTTTTTTTTTTTTATAGATGAATGTCAAGAATTCATAGTAGTATTGACGTAGATACGAAGCTTGATTGGATTTTTTAAATTTTTTTCTAATATAATAATTAAAATAAAGAAAAGCTCAAAAATCAACTTCATTTGGCATCCCAATTTCACTTTATATACTCCATTTTTAAGGACTCCATTTTTAAGGCTACGAGTCTCTAATTTTAATTATGTTATCAAATGTGTAAGGGACATGGAAACTGTAGGATGACAACCCATTGATTGACCAATGGAAATTCCTATGAAGCTTCTAGGATGACTTGTAAAATGCATTTTCTTTTTCAACACATCTTTTAAACAAAACTTTTGGATGAGAATTTCCTTAACAATGTCATACACCGGATGCCATTTCTCTATTTAAATCTTCATTTCAATTGTAGAAAAACCAAATAAATTAACAATTAATTCTTCTTGCTATAGACCAAAATTTTCTTGTTATATAAAAAATGGCACCACTATGATATGATGATATTTTAGAACCGAGCAAAGTCATATACTAAATATTTCTTGATAATCCATAGTTAAGATCTCCGATCCGACTTGTCAACTAATTAATTTAATTTTGTATATTGTTATGAAAGTACTCACTTCTATCTTGTTTGTCTATGTAACAAGAAAACCAAAATAGGAGCATTGCTAGGATTCTAAAATTGCACTGTAGACTCATGCATGAACTAGGCAATAATTAGTAGGCCTTTCGCATTATTAGGTTCTAGGATGATTCACTGTTGAATGGATGGATTTCAAATCAAATTTGGTTCCTTAATTAATACTAAAATGGGTATCAGCTTGATTTGGAATATGTAAGGCAGAGCAATATTTTTCTCTCTAGAAAATTTCAATGGTTTAAAACTTCACAATTGTGCGATCCATCTCTCGGTGAAAAATGAAGCAAATTATATTTCATAAAGAGTTATGATTATTTTTTTTTTGATGACCCAAGGAACCCCGCACCCCACCAACAATCGGGGGAGAAATCTAGGGGGCCACACGTCTTGCCACCACACACGTGAAACCAATTAAGTCACTATACGACGGTTCGGGATTCGAACTTTCGACCTTTGCGGAGAGGAAGAGGCGGCCAGCCGCCACCCAAGTGGGTGGTATAAAGAGTTATGATTGTTTTGATTTACTTATTCTAAAAAAAATTGTGGTTGACTGAAATCTATTAAAATGTGTTTAGGGAAGGATTATATTCTCTATTGTGCTTTTATCATCTCAAAGATGGATTTGTTTTCTGCCTATTTTTATTTCTAAAAAATTTCCATCTACCATAGATTCCTCAGCTTTGAAAGAGTCCACTTATTAACCGACCAATTCAATTATCCAACATACTCTCTCAAAGACCAAACTTTCTGATCATATACAATTTCATCTTAAGGACCATATAATAAAAAAGAGAATCTCACTCTCTTCTTGTCTCCTGCTCTTTGTTCGGTCAATTCACGCTCGAGCAAGCAGATTCCTCCCCATTCACCCACACACGCGTCTCGAAATGGCCAAAATACCCTCAACAACCCCAGTGATCAATGTATCACCACCGTCCACACGACAGAAACAAAGGTCGCTCGTCCAAGACAATGGCACTTTCGTAAAAAACACCTAGACGACTTTTAACGGTGGCATCGAAGATCCTTCACTCCCTCGCTCTCTTTCCTCTTCCTTTGTATCCATCATAAGATCCTTCACCACCTCTCTCCGTCTCCGCGCAGAGCTCTCGTTCTTCAATTCTCACGCATTCACCTACTCCTTCAGCCTTTCCAACTCTTTCGCTCTTCGCTCTGCTGGAAACATGGCGCTTTCCGGCGAACACCGGCCTCTCAACGGCTCTCTCCCTCACGAGCTCACCTCCAAGACTCCCTTCCCCAGCCTCAAGCTCTGCTTCCTCATCGGAATCCTCAGCCTCTCTGCACTCTCCATCGCTCTCCTCATATATCTCTGCATCCGTCTCAGCCGGACCTCGAAGAGGCGCAAAACACTAGCGAATGAGATGAATTCGCTGGCATCATCTGGACTTTCTTATGAGGTTTTTCTAAGCTTTCGAGGATCAGACACTCGTTATGAATTCACCGATTGTCTTTATCATGCCATGATTGATGCTGGGATCCTCGTCTTTAGGGACGATGAGTCCCTTTGTGTTGGTAAGAAAATTGGTGATGAACTTCTACGAGCAATTAAGAATTGCAAGATTTACATTCCCATATTCTCCAAGAATTATGCTGCGAGTCACTGGTGCCTCCAAGAGCTCAAATACATGGTTGATTGCACCTCCAAATCGGATGAGAGTAAAGAGATTTTGCCCATTTTCCTGGATGTGGAACCTGACGATGTCAAGCTCAAATCAAGGTTATACAACAAAGCTCTATCAAAGCACCAGAAAAAGTTTTCCACTGAAGTAGTAGAATCATGGAAAGAGGCTCTTATCAAGGTGGACGAGATAAAGGGATGGAACATGAAGAATGATCAAGGGTAAATGTCTTAAACTTCTCAACTTTCATTTATAGATTTCCTTTTTCTTTCCTAGTCTTTTTAATAGTGTTATTATTATTGAAAATATAATTTATTCATCTCCTTGATTTTATATAGTTTAATTAGCGGTCGCCGCTATTGCCATCGGCCACTACAGCAGAGAGTTTAGAATTCTCACTGGCCGTGGTCAATAGTGGCCACTATCGGTAGTATCACAGCAATAGCTTTGGTCAATGGCACTATTGCGGTGGAAGCTCACCCTACTCATCCTGATTTTCTCTCTCCTCTCACTCTCCGTCTCTGACATAGTAGCCACGAATAGTAATAGATCTCCGAGCAGATCCACCAAACTGCTGGCTAGCCACTGCAGCAGCTCGTCCGTCAGTCATTGCCACTTCTTCGTCGCCTGTCCTACACCAAGCCGCCAGAAGGCTCCGAGCTGAACCGGGATCTGCCCTACCCCCGCGCCTTCTCTATCTCACTCACTGTGGCGAGCTGAACCAGGATCTGGACGTCAGATCTGATGCCACCGAGCCCATATTCGTCGTAGCTGACCAGGGGCGACCCCAAATCTGGTGTCGCCCGGTCGCCCAAGCCCAATGATGCGATCCCCGGCAGTCGCTGGGCTTAGATCCACGAGACGTGGAGAATTGAGAAAAGGCCGAGATGGCTGGTCGATGGGGCACAATAGGTGACGGCATCGGAACGCGATGTTGACAGTGCAGGGAGGTGAGCGAGCAGTGGCAAGGCCCGACGGTGATCGTGACTGAAGTTGGGGAGCGGAGAAAGATTCGCAAAAATCACAATCTTATTGGTGTCTAGATTTTCTTTTTCTTTTCATAATTTCCTCAACATGCGAGGGCAATTTGGTCACTTTGAGAGTAGTTTTACAATACGAATGTTATCCCTAACGTGGTTGTTACCTCATGGCAGCCAAGGAGATCTTATTCGTACGGTAATTCGAACCGTTTTGGTTAAGCTGAAGGTTGCACAAGAAAATGTGCCTGAACATCTAGTTGGAGTTGATGATCGAGTAGAAGATATAATCAAAATGTTGGATATGGGATCTGATGGTGTACGATTTCTCAAAATCCATGGAATAGGTGGTGTTGGCAAAACAACCCTTGCTCAGGTCGTCTTCAACAAACTATCTTCTAGCTTTGACAAATGTTGTTTCCTTGTAGATGTCCGAGAAACATCAAAAAGCAAGGATGGTCTGGTAAATTTGCAAAAAAAATTGTTATCCAATCTCCTTGGTCCTCATTCTGTCAACCAAATTTATCAGATGAACGATGGGATCAACATGATGAATAGAGGAGAGGAGTACTTAAAAAAAAAAAAAGTACTCATTATTCTTGATGACGTGGATGAGCAAGAGCAACTAAAAAGTTTGGTAAAAGATGGTAATTGGTTCAATTCCGATAGTAGGATTATCATAACTACTAGGAACAGCGGTGTCCTACCTGAAGGCCCAAATGTTTTGACTTACGACGTATGTGAAATGAAATTTGATGATGCTCTTATGCTTTTCAGTAGGCATGCCTTTAGAAGAGACTATCCACCAAATCATGTCTCCCTTTCTGAAAAAATTGTCCATACTTTGGGAAAGCTTCCTTTAGCTCTTGAGATTATAGGCTCATCCCTTAATGGTCAACCCAAAGCAATTTGGAAGGGCACATTGAAGAAGCTAAAAGAAGCTCCTCACCTGAAAGTCCAAGAGAAATTGATGATCTCTTATGAAAAGTTATCTTTTGAACAAAAGGAAATATTTCTGGATATAGCTTGTTTTTTTATTTATAAGGATAAAACAGACCCTTTCTATATGTGGGAGGACTGTAACTACTTCCCACGCGTTGTCATTAATGAGCTCATTCTCTTGTCCTTGATAAAAATCAAAGGTGACAATACTTTCTGGATGCATGACCAAGTGCGGGACCTCGGAAGGGAAATTGTCCGTCAAGAGAATTCCAAACATCTTGGTAAGCGTAGCAGAGTGTGGAAACGTGAGGAAGCGCTAAGCATTCTGAAGCAAAAAGAGGTAAAAAGGGAACAACAATTTATTTTCCTGTGAATTGTTCTAGACTATACTCGCAAAAGGAAAAATTAACTGATAGTGACGCTTGAAATTGTTTGCTTTTCACCTTCACATGTGGACTTATTGTTGTTTCCATTATCAGGGAAGTGAGGAAGTAGAAGCACTGTCAGTAGGAACTCGTGGATCATATGCCCTTCATCAAGAGATTCTAACGCCTGATGAATTTGCTGATTTAAGAAATCTGAGGTTCTTTGTAGGGGTATTTGTGTCCGTCGTTGGAGACTTCAAGAATCGTCTCTCCAATTTAAGATGGCTTTCTTGGCATCTTGACGGTACCAAGTTTGAGACAACAAACTTTCATCCGGCTAAGTTAGTTGTTCTTAACCTTTCACATAGTTGTGTTTCAGAGGAATGGATTGGCTGGGACCAAATCAGAGTATGACACGAGTCTCACTCCTTGAATAGGCATATCATTTCTTCTGTCTTTTTTTTTTTACCCTTCGGGTCATTTCTTAATGTATATTTTATCAATTGTTTTGCAGGAGGCCAAAAAATTAAAAGTACTAGATCTCAGCTACTGTAAATACTTAAAGAGAACACCTGATTTATCTCCATGGGTGTACTTGGAGAAATTGGTTCTTAAAGGCTGTAGCAACTTAATTGAAATTGACCATTCAATTGGCAATCTAAAGAAATTGAAAGTACTACGGATGAGCGGCATAAGAGATATAACAAAATTTCCAAGTGCAATTGGGCAGGTGAAGAAGCTTGAAGAGTTAGATGCTCAAGGATGTTGTAACTTGACCGGCGAAATTCCTGAAGAAATTGGGAAATTGTCCCATTTGAGGATCCTAAACTTATCAGGCACACGTATATCCGAATTACCCACCTCGGTGAGTCACCTCTCTAAACTCCAAACACTTGATCTAGAAAAATGTCCTGAGCTTAAGCAATTGCCGGAGCTTCCCCCAAGTTTGAGTGGTCTGAGATGGGGCCCCAAAAGTTGCCGGTGTTTCTCTGAAGAGTTGATGATATATGAATCTGAGGAACATTGGCAGGAGCTACAAAAGCCGAGGAGACGCTTGTCACCAGAAACACTTGTCTCCACTCTTCCCACTAGCATCGGTACCCTATCTCAGCTTAAAACACTAAAATTGTGCTGCAAGAATGTGCCATTCCTCCCCCAGCTCCCATCGAGTTTAAGAGAGTTACAACTTCGAGATCTGGTCACCATGCGATCATCGGATTTTTCCAATTTGAAAAACTTGTCAATCTTGACATTCTATGGATGTTCACTAGAACTCTCTGGTCTATATGGTGCGGAGTCGGAGGAACTCCGTATGGAGCTCTGTGAGCTTAGACCACTGGACATGCCGTTGCGGCTGGAAATGAAAAGATTGAGATCATTAGAGATGGCTTATTGTGAGTTCCATCCAAAAGTACTTGATTTGTCGCGCATGAAGAATCTACACAAGGTAACTCTGCAAGAGTGCCTTTCATTAGTCGAGATTTGTGGCTTTGAAGAATTGGAATCCCTTTGCTCCCTATCAGTCGTTGATTGCTGTTCCCTAGAGAGGATGTCAGATCTATCGAAATTGAAAAATCTATCGGAGCTCAAAGTGGTGAGTTGTCGTAAGCTCGAAAGACTGCAAGGTCTCGACCAATTGGAATCCTTAAAGAAGCAGATAATCTCTGGTAATAGAGAACCTAATGGTGACGGCATGTTATACCTCCACTTCCTCATGCGTGAAGAATTTCAGAAACCCTATCGGTGGCTGTGATTAGTCTTTTGCGTCCGGTGAGGTCAAATCCACTGCATTATTGGGCATGTCACCACTGCCTCCGCCTCTGTCGTTGCCTCGAGAAGCCCCATTGGCAGCTAGGATATGGCAGCACCAAGTTTCTCACCAGAACTTGCCCTAGTAATTTTAAATTGCACGTCAAATGTTTGCACAATTTCCGCTTTCCCTGTTCAGATCTGGATATGGCGTTTTGTTAACGGGGTTTGATGGGGGAAGTTTCTAGTGTTGGGCTTATGCGAAAAACTGTGCGAATGTACATCTTAGTTTTGATTTACTTGGTGTGCAAACAGTGGTAAGAACCCCACGGTTCAAGAGAAGTTTCTGTTCACACTCATTGAAGGGCTTAGGGAGTTGAATCTTGCAGTGTGTAACAATAATATCCTCACTTTCGACGACTTCATTGGCAGTGGAAAGTAATTACTTCCTACCTTGAATCCATTTTGCTAATAAAACCGTCAGTTGAGTTGTGCTGGATTTTAGTCCTTGAGTGGCTAGTGTTCTCATCTTAGTTGTATTTTCCATGGTCTCAAGGGTTTGGCTACGTAAGGTTCTTTCTCAAAGCTTCAGTAATACGGCTTGGCCTCTTCAGACTAAAAAACTCCAGGTACAATCTGTTGAATCTATTCCTCTTTTCTTAAGCATGTAGAATTATGTATCTCATTCAAAAGAGAAAAAAAAAGTCAGAAGATGGAGTACATAAGATGACCTTTCTGTAAGAATAGCAGTGTTATTTCTCTAATTCACTTATTTACAATCATAACTCATACTAGGTCCTAACTTTGCTTTTGAATGACATGCCGATTACCGAATTGTTGGTGTCGTCGTCATCATCATCATCATCATCATTTTTAAGTAGGTTTGATTGCTTGAACAACTTGTTGGAAACTTGGGTGCTTCATAGTACTGGCTGCATTTTCCTTATCCATTTAAGTCAGTCATTCATGTGTTAGGGCTTAGTATGTCATATTTGCGAACTTATATTGGTTTACCTTCTATGGATATCATATATCTTGTTTACCAGTGAAATAGGAGCTATCTGCTACTATTGGGTGTATTTATTCCTTCCAAGAAGTAAAAGTCTTGCACAATTTGGTTCTCCCAGTGGTGACCATTGCTGGCAATGCACTAGTTCTTCTAGCTAGATTCTGATATTGTTAATTTTTGCAATGGAATAAGTAGAATACTCATCTTGGTAGTGAGAACAAGGCTTTAGCCTTGATATGACAGCTTTTGAGATTAAAACATAGTGATATGTCGTTAGGCACTTACTAACATTTGATATGACCTTTTGAGATTAAAACATAGTGTTATGTTGAATTAATTATGTAAAATTGATATGGACTATTTCGTGCTGCTGAAGTAATGAAGCCTTTGTATACTCTCAAGGGTGTGAGACAGGTGATGTTCAGAAATCTTGATACTACCAGGTCAACTGTGGTTCCTAAAATATTTTTGTAAGCCATGGTCTGTTGAACAAATGTGGGATTTCCAAGTTGTTGGAGCACTCATATGAGAATCTTAATATATTGTGGTATTAATGAGTGTTATGATTAGAAGGACAAATTTGATTTGTACTCTATTTCGTTTTCAGATGACGTATGTACAAAAAAGAGTCCAACATGAGCTATGTGGGATTCATGAGAGATGAAGCAAAATGGTTGTTAGAGAACAGAGACATTAAACTTGTTGGTAGGACTCGTCCCTCTTTACTATTTTGATGCAATCTTAGTACGAAACTTTTTTTTTTTTTTGTGTATGGTGGTTTGCTTCATTGTCATCTTATCTTCACTTTCTACCCAGACTCACTGATTTGTAGTGTACATCACGATGTTTCTCAATTGTTACCCAGAAACCATGCTAGGATATATTTTTCTGTTAGGTAGCTACCTCTTCTATTACCACCAATTTTTATTTGCAGCTTCACTACAAGCAAATGTTGTTTTTCTTAGGCATGGCAAGAAATGCGTACTTTCATCTTGTTTGATTTTCTTTATGATGACGCAAGAGTCAAGAGTAGCAGTATAATGTTGTTATAACTGTCAACATGAACACATGAGATTTTGTTGATCCCTAAAGACATGCGTGCATAAGACGGTGCTTGCGCATATGTTGCTATAAGGCTTTTGAGCACCATGTGGGTTCTTGTTTTTTTTTTTTTTTTAACCTACCCTTGAGAAATAGCGTAACTTGATCAACTAATTTATTTCTTGTTCTGCAACTTGTAGATTGAGATGCAATCTTGCATGATGCAGTCTGTGCTATTCAATGCATAAATTGATTACTTGCTGGGCTGCATATGACAGATTTGATTCCATCCCATCTTATCTTCCTTGAAAGCCAGGTAAGAAATTCATTTGACGTATGACAAATTGCCTCATCAAAATTAAGAATGAAGATGTTTCATTGTCACATTACCATCTCAAACTTGAATAGTGCTGGTGATTTTGCATTTCACATCATTGCATTCTCATATGAAGTCTAGGCTCAAGAAACTGACACTCCAGGGAAATTGTTCTTGTTGATGGCTTGAAACTCCAAGATGTACCTGCAGGAGCATATACAATCCACATCTGCCTTAAAGATTACTTGGTGCAAAAGGATCACCTATAAGATGCATGCTCATCAAATAACTTCTCCAAGTGAGTTTTATTCCTTTTTTGGGGGAAATTATTTGACAATGATTGTTTGTTCTACAATCATCATCGTGTGATTGACTTGTCACTAATTGGTTACTATAGAGATGTCAAATGAAGATTCGTTTGTTGTTTTTATGACTTTGCATGTGATAATGCCAGGTGCTAACAATATTCTTTTTTGTTCCAGGGGAGTAGAAGCTTATCAAAAGGGCAAAGTGAGAAAGGCATTGCACGCACATTCTCCTTTGAATTCAAATTTGCTTTGACGGGACACATTTTGCAAAGAATTGGAACTTTAGCAATCATTTGAATAAGTATATTACAATAGGCAAAGCAAAGGCTATGGTTATGTTTACGTAGATATTATTATGCTTTCAAAATTGGTTACAGTGATTCACGTTTAGAAAGCCTATCATGCAAATTCTCTCTTCCGTGGTGTTGTAACTATCTTGGTAGTTACTTCTAGCTTCTGCTTAAAAATGTCAAATATGACATACAACATGATTTGAGAGATAAATTCTAGTAGAAATTGGGGCGATCAATGCAAATGAATTGCAAAATTGATTTTGATCTATATATGACTTAAAGATATAGCAATTCAACTTGATCGTTTGCAAAATATGCATAATGTAACTGCGCTCTAACACCTTCGGCTTATGATAGCCATTTGCAAAAAAAAATTGGTTTTCCCTCTTTAACTAGCAAGATATTTAGATTATATGCAGTCTTTTTTCGTTATAAAAGAAAAATGGAACCAGCATAGGATGCGACAGTGTACAGTGAAGGTCATTTGTTATACGAACACTTTTGACAAGTAACAATAAAAATAGAAAACAAGAAAAGTTTCCAGGTCAAAGGAAGGGAACTTCCAGTGTTCAACAACATTATTACATGATTATACTACAGAAGCTTCCTGCGGAACCTGACATTTCTTCTAGTAGAAGCTCTCTCAGCAAGGTCGTGGAGGAGAATGCCCCGAATAAGTGCCTGAGAAATGAACAACTACTAATGACACTCGGCAATGAACAACATAGAATCAACCTAATAATGAGGTAATTCAGAATGACTGTTGAAACTTGGCGCATGCCAGGAGGGCTGGGAGGTGGTGGAGATGGACGCATAGGATAAGCCGAAGGGGGAGGAGGGTATGCTGGAGGAGGATAGGCTGTTGGAGAACCATTAAAATGTGGTGGAGGTGGGCACGTCACTGGATATGGTGGATCCGATAGACATGCAGGATCTATTGCAAGGTATGTTGTGGCGGGTGCACCATAAGGAGGAACTGATGTGGAAGGAGGTGCAGAGTACGAAGGCAGCTAAGAAACTGAAGAAGCTACGTATGGCGGTGCAGAAGGTGCACGGCTTGCTCTTGGTTTCTGCAATGGAGCAAGCATAATGTTGTTAAGAATCCACTACAGAATGATCATGTAAATGGTGACGATGATATTCTATACCAAATGAAATTGGTACTTAGCATTGCATTTGTGTAATGTAATTCCAAGTGTGCTTCTCTAGCATATCTGGAATCAGAGAAAAAATTGACACTTTGATTTAGACAATCGAAACCTTTCTTTCCAGGGAATAGTAATGCAAATGATAAGTGACAGTTGTCCTACTTCATAATTTGATGCCACAGAGAAAGACTGGGGCTACGTGTCGGGTAGATATGTTACACATGTATAAAGGAATAGCAAAGGAGAGGAGAATCTACTAGAAAATCCATAATCTACATCACAACTTGTATGGAAGAAAGAATGAGACAAAAGATTCCGGTAAGTTGTCATTGGACTATCTTCGACTTTTCTAGAGGGTAGTAATCCATCATTTGCATAATGTAATATCAAGCATGCATCTCCAGCATATCTGGAATCGGAGAATAGACAAGCACTTTGAAATAGGCAATCAAAATCTTTCTTTCTAGAGGGTAGTAATGTGAATGCTAAGTAACAGCTGTCCTACTTTACAATTTGATGCCACGGAGATAGATTGCGGGTATCTGTTGGGTAGATACGTCATACAGTATAAAGGAATAGCGGAGGAGAGGAGAATCTGCTAGAAAACCCATCACATGGATCACAACTCATACGGAAGAATGAATGAGATTGAAGAACCCGGCAAGTTGTCATTGGACCATCTTCATCTTTTCCCTCCAGATGTTTGACGTTTATCTAGGGGAGGATGTTAATCAGATCAGCATTTTTTTTTAATGTACAGAGTCATACCATACTGCACGTCTTCTGCCTAAGCGGGAGGCTATGGGATTGGTTGCCTATATTATTCTATGAAACAAAACGCGTGAACAGTATTACCAAGAACTCACATTATTTTGTTGGGAAATGAGTGAATTAGAGAAATTACACCACTATTCTTTCACAACGGTCATCTTATGTACTCCATCTTCTGACATTTTTTTCTTGTATGTTGCTTTTGAACCCAATACATAATTCTACATGCATAAGAAAAGAGGAATAGATTGTAGAGATCGGACCTACCCATTTTTTAGTCTGAAGAGTCCAGGCCGTAATATCGAAGCTCTGAGAAAGAACCTTATGGAACCGCCCCCTGAGACCAAGGAAAACACAACTAAGATAAAAACACTAGCCACTCAAGGACCAAAATCCGAAACGACTCAAAAACAGTTTTGTTAGCAAAATAGAGTACTGTAAGGAGGAGGGTGCGAAGTACGAAGGCACCTGAGGAGTCGAAGAAGCTACATATGGCATTGCAGACAGTGCACAGCTTGCTCCCAGTTTCTACAACAGCACAAGCACAATATTGTCTGAATCCACCACAAAATGATCATGGTAAATGGTCATGATGATGTTCTCTACCAGAGGCAGCAGCAACATGCCAGAGAATGCAGCAGGTCTGACCTTGCTGGACACAAACGACAAATTGGAGCCACTGTGAGGACTCCTGGAGAGGGGACACACCAGAGAATGCAGTGGAATGGGAGCGAAGGCAAGAGAGAGTGAATTTTGTAAAGAAGATGGGAGAGAGATAAGAGAGCATCTTCTTCGAGGGACCACCTGTTGACGTGGCTCCACGCGTCACTCACTGGATGGAGAGGGACTATGCTCACGTGCTGAAGCATGACCGCCTAATAACTTCTATATGAAGATAAGGCATATAGAGAGTAGTACGCTGCAAAGCTCGGCATATGACCTCAGCCAAAAATTATTTGTCTTCTGCTGCAGGATTAGGCTTACAAAGACCAAAAAATAATGAAGCTTAAAGCAACGCTCGAATAATGCCAAAACTTCAACTTAGGCTGACGAGGAGGGAGAGATATCATGAACTAGGCTACACACACTTGTAGAGTCACCTTAAAAAAGAAAGAATAAAAAGGGCAACTAGACAATCAGCCCCACCAATAAAGAATGAATCAGGTGTGGAAGCTTGTAATGTCAGTCTCATACAGACATAACTTGTATTCATTCCTTCCTTGCACGAACTGTCTGCGTGCATGAAAACATGGCAAGAAACCAGTGGTGAATATCTTCTAATGTCATCATGAAATATGATTATTGTCTTGTGATGTTATCTCATGAAGAGTTTCTTCAGAGACGACAATAAAAGAATCTGCACAGCATCATGCAGACAACTCAGCTGCGCCAAAACCACCTCAGCGTCATTCAAATAATTCAACCCCTCAAACACCAACTCAGCAACATCAAAGTAAACTAATATGCACTCTGCCCAACAAGAAGTACCCCTCTTGTTCTAGCCTAGAGGGCAAATTTCATACTCCTAATAAAAATTTATACAACACTCCTCCAAAATTGCAGTACCAAAAGACATGACCCATTTTTAAGGAAAGGAAAGCATCAACTAGCTTCCAACAACAGGAAAAAACAGCATCTACAAGTCAGGACTTGCTCAATGAATAGGATTTTTACATTCAACTTTATTTAGATCCATGTTGGCAGGCAGACAACTCTCAACGGCTGTTTGAAGTTCCTCAAACCCAGGACCATGGTTGGCATTTTAAAGCTGCCAGGGAACCTTACAGAGACTTGTGTAGAGAATGTCTTAGGCTTGAATGCCAGATTGGGGGATTGAAGTGTGCATTTGCTTCCCCGTCATCCAGTGCAATTACGGTAGTTAATCAGGCCAAAACTCTTTAATAGATCCGTATAAGCACGCTGGTGCTTTTGTTTATCTAATTGATTTCATGAATAGGGTGATGCAACGCCATTAGCAAGTCAGTAAAGTTATAAGAGAGTAATCAGGCATGAGCAGCGGGGGCATGGCAACATTCTACCGGCGATTTACAACACTATCACCAAAAGTTAAAAAATGACCAAAAAGATCTGAAAATTTGTGCACCGCTAGGGCAATCAATGGCTTACGAAGTGAGTTAAAGGTATTACTATTCATCCATCAAAAGTAGCATCTAAAGACATCTCTTTGCTAGAGCAATGTGTGACATTACACCTTCGCATACATTAAAACAAGGAAAATTCCCGGTGCTCCATCCTCAAAAATATCAAGCTGACATACCTTCCTCTTAGCAGGTACAGATAGATTCTTAGCTGGCTTAAAGAAGGATTCTAATCTGCAGAAAATAAATGAAAGGAATCATCGGATAAAAGAAGGTGCATTTTGGAAGTCACTTTCATTTGTTCAAGCTTTAGTTACCAGCCTTGTGATGACTCGTCCAAAGCTGCCTTAATCTTCTCTATCGCCTGATAGACATGGTAATACTCCATTGAAAACAAGTATGCTCTCTCCTTTAGAGGAAATGAAGCACCTTCCTCAAGTAGGCAACCGACCGACGCATTATTGAAGATAGAAGCCAAACCTTCCTCACTCTGTCAATGTTGAACCCATTCTCATTCATGAGAGAGTAAATTAAGCCCTTGAAAGGGAAATAACAATCACTTGGGCAATAAGTAAAAAATCCGTGAAATGTTGCAAGTAAATCCCAACATGAAAATGGCCCACCTCCTTGTTTGAAGCAGTCCATTTTATCTCAGGTTGTTCTTCCGTAGAAACTATTGGTTCCTTGAAAAGCAGTTGAGCTTTGCTATAGGGCCAGTTATCTGCTATATGATAGCTATTCAAAAACAAGCAAACATAACCTTAAGAAGGATAACTGAACTGAATGAAGACTTCCAAGTAATGCAAAGAACCTCTAGGTCTTAAGGATAGAGAAATGATACGATTTTGCTCAAGGGAGATGAAAGAACAGACAAAGCAGATGTCAGAATAGATAAAAGTATTATACTAAATTAACACATGCAGTAGCATGGCTGGTGCACTGATCACCAGCCCAAATCTATTGGTGGCAAATGATCTTTCAGTTTCAAATTGTTGACCAAATGTTTCCATGCCAGCTGAGTTTGAGATGTAATTCTTTTAAGTCAAGGAATTCAGCAACCAAGACTATTACAGTGAGAAAATTTGCTGCCTAATTTTGCTTGCAAGTCAGGGGACAAGAAAAGAGAATAAGAAACGGATAAGCTTAAGAGAAGTCAGCCTTCCAATATCTGATAAATTCATTCCAAATTAAAGCCACTGAAATTATCAAGCTAAAACATATGAAAGGGCAGAATGATATACAATAGCATAAAACAGGTAACAGAGCACTGCAATAATGTCACATCTACCTCAAATGCTTACACAATAATCACATCCAGAGAGAATGCACAGGTCAGTGAATTAATTTATATCCAGATTCATCTCCTCCAAGGTCTAAAAGTCATGAAAGTAAAGAAAAAAAATTTAAGCAATCACAATGAATAAACTTTTCTAAGTATCTTGGAAATTTCAAATTCCATGACTGGAACTTCTCTTGAGCTGGGATCCATCAAATGGTGAAGAAATTTAGGAGCTCCAAAGTGAGGGAATCCATATCTTCAGAAGCAACTGCATAAACCTGAAAAAAAAAAAAAATTACAGCTAAAGCACCATTCATGGTAGATGAATTTCTGGCTACCACACAAAAATTAAGCAATGATTGGAATTCAAAGTCAGTGAAAATTCCTTGGACAAAGATGGCTTAGTAAAGAACACAGCAAATGTAAATGACTATGCAGAAGAAGACATTAGACAAGTGAACAAGCATATGTGTGAGTGAAAAAGGAAATTAAATCATGTTAAACAATTGGCAATCATGGGAAAACAATGAACAATTCTACACCGGAAGACAATCAAATGGGGAGATACTTGCCTTTCCAGCTTTGCAAAGTGCAGCACATTGTGCCTCTGCTTCTGAAGGAGCTTCAAATACAAAAACTGAATTTGGTATCTAAACTTTTTGTTAGAAATAAAAAAGAAAAACCTTTTCAGACAGAACAGTAACCTCAACTACTCAGACACCCATGAGCCTTTATAGTCTATTGCAGTCTTCATTGTGCAGTTGTGTCACCTGCAAGGGTATCAAAGCCATGTACAACAAGTGCACACACATCCAGTTAGCTACGTAAATAGGTTTATTCTGGAAAACAGAGATAAAATCAAACTTCACATTGAATAGGACAAAAGTATCGCACCATAAGTAAACCAAAAATAGACCAACCTTCACAGTTCTTTACTGAATTTCTCTGTCTTCCTTGTTCTGAGTCTGCAGGCAATAAATAAAGAGCTCACTAAGCCTTATTGCACTCTCTGTTTTTGCATGCTTATGTGTGTGCGTGAGAGAGAGAGAGAGAGAGAGAGAGAGAGAGAGAGAGATGCATACACTGCAATGGCTACTGCCAACTCCTCAGAGGCATCTGCCCTCTTTGAAAAACTACTCAGAGACTCATCTAAGGTAACTAAACGTTTTCATATATAATTCCAAAAACGAGAAAAGAGAAGGCTACACAATAATAAAGTACCGTTTGGCAAGCTCTTGCTTCTTCAAATCAGGGGGTTACATAGCTATCCTAACAACAGTAAAGCATAATTCAGAGAAGCATGAGCATCATTCTTCTAGCATTCCATCCCAATGAAAACAAAGGAGGTAAAGAAAAAAATTTACACTGGCTTTATCCCCACTTCCAACAGCCTAATCATTCGGTAAAACATGCCTTGCAGATGACTACGTGGGAAGACCAATAAAAAAGGAGCTCAAATTCAAACACTTTTCAAGCACAAAAATCACATCACGAGTACAAGATAATGCGACAGGTGTTGATCTCATATACATAAACCTGAGCTCAAGCAATAGCATCTGAAGCATCAAAACAGAAGGATAATCCATAATTCAGTCAGATACTATACAAAACTCGAGCAAAGTGGATTTTCTTTTGCATGGAGCATTACTTTCTGCGAAATCAATGGACGAGACTGATCGATGCACATGATGGCATCGACGGTGATACTCCGGCCGAAGTAGCTCTCCAGCTTCTGCTGCTTCATCGCCTTCGGGGCATTGTCCCCCAGTAGCTTTGTCAGTACCGTCCGAAATCAATGGACGAGACTTGATGAACGCATGGAAAATAATCGGATTGAGGAAGACCGAGGTCGAGCTACCTTGATGCCCATCACGGAGAGAGATTGCAGCGAAATTGATGATGAGATCGAAGCTGCTTGGGATGAATTCTAGGGTTCGAGCTCTACCGCTTCCCGCCTAATTTGGAGACTAGCGCATTTGGATGGAGCGTGTCAGTCACGCGCGGGTGTTGCGAGTGGCACATTGTTAATGCAGTACAAGCGATAGACGTTTGGAAACGAAACATAAAAGTATCAGTATGAAAACTTCATTTATTTCACAGAATATGGATTATTTGAAAAATGTAATTTTAAAATAGTTAGTAAATAAATAAGATTTTTTTACTATGAAAATGATTATCAGTTATTCATATTTATAAGCGATACAAATAATTATTTTTAAAAAAGTATTTTTCTTATTATTTATTTTCTATGAAATAAATGATTAGCCTAAATTCACAAGCTCAATAATGAATAAACTTAGGCCTTGACTCTTATTTCTTATGAATATTTCTATGCCACAACTTTCGTGCTTTATGGTGCTGCGATTTTATGCGACGAAGTATTTTATGTATTGCTTATTTTATCAGTGTGATTTAGTTTTTCTTTTTGTCAAAAGAAATTTCTATTCATTACCAAAATAGTACATGATAGGATTCATAGGAAACCTCAAAAGTCACCATAACAATGCAAATTCATAGAGCTTCAAAACAAACCAAAAATTAAGGTACATTATCAAAGCATGGTTGGCAGAGTTTATCGTATGTTCGTCTTTTATGAATAGATCTGTGACTGCATCCAAGCAAAAAGATTGGAGGCCAATCACCAAATCACACATTATTATTAGTGATGAGCACATATCGAGATTTCTAATTGTAGTTACAGCTTTTCCTTTCAGCGGTGTGTCTAGATTCGGCATCACCAACACCATCACTATACAAAGATAACATAGACACAAATATGTTGAATAGGCTAGGATATGTAACCTATGAGAGTGAGTTCTTTAGCAAATGTGAATTGCCAAAGCTTTTAACAAAAACACGTTGAAGGCCGCACACCAAAGCTACTGCAAACAACATTGAAAACTAGAGGTGGATCATTTATTCATCAAAATTCCTAAATCTAGAATTAGATTGGAGAAAAAAGCTCCCAGATATAAAATGAGTAGAGCAAAAATTCCAAATCTAAACTAAATTAGAAGAGTAAGGAAAGAAAATAAGAGGAGATAAAAGAAAACCAAAGAGGGGAGGGAGAGATTTAGGTCAAATTCCTCCCCTCAAGAAGTTGAAGAGACAAAAAAAAGTTGAAACTTAGGGAGAGAGGTGAAACGCCTTAGCGTGATCTAATTAATCAATAGCCGTATTAATCGCAACTTTATCAATTTTAGCGATATTGATAACATGAATCCCACTTTGTTAGTGTGATTAATGTCTAAAAATTAGATAAATAACAATTGAAGAGGCAAATTGGAATTAGCTCTTTTTATAGGTGCTCTTAGCCTAATTGAATTAGCAACCTTTATGACATGTAGAGTGAAAGCACTGCGTAGTATGTACATATTGGAAGTATGACTCGTCTGACATGTATATTCATACTCTTGTGATTTCTTGAGATTTCTAAAAATTGAAATTAAATGTGCAACTGATACTAATAACTTGTCATTCCTAGTGATAGAGATAGTGGAAATGTTAAATTCACGTAGAGGTCGAAATCAATGAATTGACTGATAGGGATTGGAGTATTTGAAAGGCCTTCTATCTAATATAATTCAGCCAAGGTACTACTCTACACCTATGTTTGTAGGGAAGAGAAGATGGACAATAGTAATTCTTCATGCTTTAGATGAGATATTTGAAGGATCAACCCATGTAGAATTCGAGATATTCAATCGTAACAACCAATCTTGAATTCTCAATGGCCGAGAGGACAATGGCCGCGACGAATTCATCAATGTCGCAACCCTTCTTGAGGGGAATTGCCAAGGAAAAGCTAATGGCTAAGTAGGGACAAACAATTACTCATAAAAGATTTGTCATCACTTAGTGTGAAATCTTCCAACCTTATACTGATTACAACTTTGAGATTAACTTATCTAAATAAGCAAATCAATTCATTTAGAAGTTGCCATTTATTTATTAAGGGGTTTTTAGAAACCCAAGCAAAATGTGGTAGAATATTTTATTTCTATGAATCAGAAATTAATGGAGATGAGGACTTAAATATTTTGGTTAAATTTAATGTTCTTTTGATACATTTTCTCTTTATTTCAAAACTGTTGTGCTAGCAGTCTTCATCAATTTTAACCTTAAGCCATTAACATGTAATATATGATCATGCGAGTATACAAAGAAGAATTTAACACTCAATAATTAAAACAATAAATAAGTTACTCAAAGGAAAGAAAGAACCTTGATGTTTCAAACAAAAGTTAAAAACTAACCTACATTATGTCCAAAGTACCGAACGTTCTGCAAAATGTTGGCGAAAGCAAAAAATAATGTATTGTATGCATGACCTAGACGTGATTTCTAAATGCAATGCTAATTAATTTTTTAAAGGTTTTCTTGTATGAAATACACATGATTTAAATTAAATTTTTTAATTATATGAGTTCTAATTAACATGCATCAATGGACTGTACAAAATTTTTAATGATGTGCAAGCTATATTAATGACTTAAATGCAACCTATGTACAATTTTAATGACATTAAGGATTTTTGTTTGAAGATGAACATTTTTGCAAATGTCAAGAACTTAAGAGTCTTATTTGATATAGATATAAAGTTTGATTGGATTTTTTAAATGTTATCTAATATGTTTAAAATAAAGAAAAGCTATCACCTTCAAATTGGATCCTGATTTCACTTTATAATCTCCATTTTCACATGAATGGGATATGGAAACTCCTAGAATGACAACTCATTGTTTCTTCTTTTTAATTTCGGCAACCCATTGATTGATCAATGGAAATTTTTAGGAAACTTCTAGGATGACTCGTAAACCGCATTCTACGTTTTGGCAAGTCTTTTAAATGTGACTAATGGACATGAATTCTGGGAACAATTTTGTAAACCACGAGTGCTATCAAATCAATACTAATTTTTTTATGATGTTTCAAGCAATAAGCTCTTGGGAATGTTCCCTCTGGACCAAACACAACTCACTTCCCTGGCTTTTTTTCAATGTGTCAGACAACCATCTCTTGAGAGTGTTAAAATTAACATTTTTACGTAATTTATAATCTCCTTGAAAACAATAATAAACTGACAATATTATTATTGCATAACTGAGGCTTGAGGATGCAAATCGTTAGTTACGTAATTGGTATTATGAATTCACATAAATTAGCTATCCCCGAAAACGTGGGAATCTTGAAAGGGAATTGGTCTTGCATATCTTCGTAGACGTCATTAGCAATACTTGAGAAATCAATGAATGAATTTTAAGATATGTGCATGCATTAATTGTTAACACTACAAATCAGGAAATGGTTGTCTGGTATTATCATCCAATGAGACAAATGTTAGAACTTAAGCAAAATGAGCATTTCATCAATTCTCGTAGTATAATAATAATAATCATCGTCGTCGTCGTCGTCGAAGATGTGTGTGTGTGTGTGTGTGTGTGTGTGTGTGTGTGTGTGTGTGTGTGAGAGAGAGAGAGAGAGAGAGAGAGAGAGAGAGAGAGAGAAAG
This sequence comes from Corymbia maculata, assembly GCA_014182735.1. NCBI lineage: Eukaryota > Viridiplantae > Streptophyta > Magnoliopsida > Myrtales > Myrtaceae > Corymbia > Corymbia maculata. The sequence continues at coordinate 21,534,761 of CM024683.1, read as the reverse complement.
AGAGAGATTCAGACAAAAGTAGGTAACTTGTGGAGCGCATCAGTGATGTTGGTTGGGGGAGTGGCGGCATCCAGGCTGGTGATCGGCAGCATGGTGGGGAGAGAGAAGAGAAAACTGACGTAGTAGACGAGAATGCGTTTTCCGTGAATATTCCAACATTCAAGTGCTAATTAAGATGACATACATTTACACGGGTCTATTGCGTGACATGCACATGAAATTTATGTCCGTGGTAGAGGGGCAGTTTAAACTTTTAGTTTAGGATTTTTGTCTAAAGATGAACATTGCTGCAAATGTCAAAACTTAATAACCCTTTCTTTTTTATATAGATAAAAAGTTTGAGAGGATTTTTGAATTTTTTCTCTAATCCAAGAAAAGCTCAAAAAATATCTTGGTGTTCTATCCAGTTTGTGCTGTCACTTTTGTAGCTTTGTTATCAAGTTTCGGATTTTAACTATCAAATGAATGGGGAAAGGAAACTTCTACGATGACAACCGATTGATTGACCAATGACATTGAGAAAACTGCATGAATCAAGGCCATCGTTTCGTCTTAAGAGGAAACTCCCTTTCCAACTACTCCGAAGAAATCTCGCTTATTTGATGAACTTTTTAAATATAACTAAGAAAAAGATGAACGATAGTCATTTGGCTATTCCGGGATCTGGCATTTGCTTCTCTTTTTCTTCCCAAGACCAACGTCAAAAGTTAATGTCGTCAACATTTCTGAGATGTTAAATATTTACTTATTCAACTCATTTGCCCCAGACCAAAAAAAAAAAAAAAAAAACTCATTTGCCCTTTCTATCCCAATTGCAAGAAGTTTCCATGTTCTTTCGGGTGTTGGCTGCCTCTCGAAAGAAACAAGTGACACATCAAGAAACATTGAACCGGCTCAGTCAGGTTATAACTAATAATAAAAATCTAATGATGGTATTGTGTAAGTACATTCATACACTAAAGTTTTCTTCCTACCTAAGATTTTTAAATTGCAATAATAGTATAGTTGTTGTGCTTTTACGAAAAGTTACTTAATCTAATTAAATAGTCAGTTTCTCTATCATTGCCCATAACTTATTTAAGGCAACTATTGATTCTTAACCTGAGGGTGAATGTCACTATCCTAAGGTTTCATCATGTTGCCTTGCTAGAAGAAGTACCAATGGCCAAAACTTACACTATAATAAATGACCAAGATAAATAAGTAGTGACTAGTGAGGCGAACTTCTTAATTTTTCTTTTCTGTCTTTCCAGTTGTTGGCTGCATTTCCGATGAAACATGTGAAACGTTGGAAAACATTAAATTGGCTCAGCGAGATTACAACTCATAATAATATTTTAAGAAAAATGACACTAAAGGTTATGGCGCTTTTAATATCTTTTTCCCAATAATCTAATGAGCATATTGCGTAAGCACTTCCATAAATAAAAGTTATCTTCCTACCTAATTCATTTTTAAAATTGAAATGATATTATAGTGGTTGTGATAGATCATTTCTCTATCATTACCCACAACAATTTTTAAAAGGCAATTATTAATTCTTAACCTTAGGCAGAATGTCACTATCCTAAGGTCGCATCCTTGTCAACTAGCTGGAAGATATAACAACGACCAAGACTTAATCATAACAATCGACCAAAACAAATAATAAGTGATCAGTGACAATGTGTCAATGACTTATTAATTTTTCTTTTCTCATGCAAATCAGACTTGCTAGTTGTCCTTGGCCTAGATTGATATGAAATGAAAGTGAGACAAAATCCAATTATGATCGGCCGGCAAAAAAATAACCCCATTCATAATTCTTTGGAATTCATTAAATGAATAATTTAGTTGGCTCCAATAACTCTTCCCGCAATTATTTTAAAAGTTCAATGGTTGTCAACTAAGAAAGCAATTCCAAGACGCAAAGTACTTGATTATTCTCATGTTTGCCCTTCTGTCGCAATTTCATGGCTATTTAGAAATCCTTATGCAATTGTTTTTTTCCCGGGCAGTGGCCCTTCGTTTTTAAAACCTTTTATGACGACGCCCTTGTAAAAAAAATAAGCCTTGTTGCAATTGATTAGCAGTCCTTGATGATGAGTACAATTACATCATACCTTTAAATAGTGTATTGTAAACCTCATTCTATTATTTAGCATTTCTTTTAATAATGGACCAGAATTTCCTGAACAATTTCGCAAGCCACGTATCAACTTTTATTCAAATATTTATTTTTCATTTGTTTTTCTGCAATCGAGGATGAAGTTTATTTGCATATTCAACTACCAAATCCAATTACCCAGCAATAATGCAGAAAATGAACACCGTGTTTTCTGATTTTCACACGTGCAACAACCAAAGATATTTACTGATAAACAGATAAGCACAACAATTAAGAGGGAGACGAATTGCTTGTTCTAGTAGAAATTAAAATTCTTCTTGTGAAGGGCATGTAGAATGTGCTGCTATAGTGGAAAACGGTTGTGTAGTAACATTTATCTGCTATCAATTAAGGAGATAAAAGATACGCAAAATAGAATTACAGTGGTTCGGTCTTTTGCTTGACTTATTCCACTCTCCCACCACTAACAGCTACAGCAAGGTTGGAGTCTTCCTAAAAATGTTGTTTCTAGAGGAAGCTTGATTAGATGATTCTATAAACTCACTCTCACAACAATAACTCTCTTCCCACTAGTGCAGGTAAGGGTCTCACCCAGATTTAACGAGGGCTTTTGTGCCCTCGCCTGCAACTGGCAATAGCTTGGACGAGGGTTGTGACTATCGCCAATTGCTAGCAAGGGCTTGTCAGCGACCCTCTTCTGCCACGTTGAAAAAAATTAAATGAACGTGAGAAAAGATGCAGACAAGCTTCATTGTACCTTGGAGCAAGAGGCCTCAAATTTCGAGTTAGGCAACGGCAAAGAAGAAAGATAGAAAGAGGAAAAGAGAGATGCAGACAAAGGTGGGGCTAAGTTAGACATGGATTACAAAATAGTTTAATCTTATGATTAAGTATTTTTGTCTGAAGATGAACATATTGTTGCAAATGTCAAAAACTTAGAGTCATATATGATATGGATACAAAGTGTGATTGGATTTTTTAAATTTTCTCTAATGTGGTTAGAATAAAGAAAAGCTTAAATATCATTTTCATTTTGTATCCCGATTTCACTTTATATTCTCTAGGAAATTTCCGGGATGACTGTAAATCACGTTCTACTTTTTGGCATGCCCTTTAAATGTGAGTAATGGACAAGAATTTATTGAACAATTTTGTAATCCATGTCTGATGAAGACTCTTCAATAAGGGTCCCTCGCCAGTCTTTCTTTGAAGAAGGTTTCATCGGCTTTTGCCTCAACACTTTCTTTGCAACTAAGTGAGATGGTAGGAGACTTTTGACATCTTTGGTCAGATGAAAAGAGGAGGAAAATGCAACGGAGTGAGCAAAGACATTAGAAGACTTTGGCTTGCTTTCCCGTGTCACATGTTGTGAGGTCGATCGTAAAGATGATGATTTGGGACTCCTGTGCTTTCTAGACAATCTAACCGATCAGGATTGATTTAAATTTAATAATTCATTGCTCCCTCTCAATATCTTCTTTTAAAGTTTAAATTGAAAATTTAAGATTAAATTTAAAATTTAAAATAAGCGAGCTGCAACTTCTAAAATTTAGAATAAAATATATCAAGCCGCTCATTGTTAGATCATAATCTATAAAATAGTTTGAATTATGAATTTTGCAAATCAATCCATTTTATAATAAAAATACATATTGTCCGGGGCACTCTACATTCATTCCATTACTAAATCTGATTACCTAGGCTATTTTATAGCTTCATTTCCAAAATCAAGTTGATTCCATTGCAATCATCTTATTTTTAGTGGGATACCGTATATATTTGAGTTTAATTTTGAGTAATCTTCATTGATACAATTTGCCATTTATTGAATCTCAAAGATATTGTAAATATTGTTTTACTTTTAATATGTGGTATCATATATCTTTCCATATTAGTTTGGGATCTAAATCTATATATTATAAATGAACATTTGAAAAGGTAGGGCATAGTCAAGCAATCAAAATTTGTCGATTATTTTGTAATTAAGTAATAATGTAAATAACTCTTTTCAAGCTCTTGTATTATGAAAAGGTGGTTAAAATCATGATACATATATCTTAAATTTAATTTAGGTAAATAAATTAATTTCAAGTAAGATTAAGATTCTAATAAATATATATCAAATAATTTCGATTTAGTAAGTACATTAATTCCAACGACGAATAAGTCTCTTCAGTTAAAAGCTATTCATGTGTTTTTCTTAATAGAAATGGTGTTTTTTTTTAATATAATTCGTATCTTGACTATTGCAACTTTACTATTGGATCAATAAGAGTTATTTAGAGCCAACAGACAAATTGAAGAGTTTGACCTATATTGAGTTTATGTTGCCTTGTTGGGTATCTAGTAGAACACCTAAGGAAAAATTATGAAAACCGCATACCGTGTGTCACAAAAAAAAAAAAAAAAAAAGTTCCACATTATCGTTATGTTAACTAACAATATAATTAGTTTACGATTGAGACATCTATAATTTTTCAATTTCATCTGGTTAAAAAATTGAATTATTAAAATAGATTATAAACTATGACCTTGCAAATGGACTAAGATATAATTTTATACTATTGTATTCTCTTAAAAATTAAGTGAATGTCTTTATTAAGTGAGATTTATTTAAGTTATATCACAAGCTATACATAAATAATAACTTGTAGTGTAATATATGATCAACACTCATGTTAGGTCCTTTTGACCTGGTAGTACCGGTTGGTAAGTTGTGTGGTCAAACAAAAGTATTTCTATTATTGATTTTTTGCGCATCCTTTACATTAAAGTGAATTTCTTTCTTTAAGTGAATTCTATTAACTAATGGAATAACCTATCTTCATACTATGAATAATTTTTATTTTTTTGGGTGATGATAATGTATTTTAACTTTTGCTGTAACTAATTCCATTGTAATAGGAGACAGTGAAAAATATTCATTTAATGAATAAGCTATTCTTCTTGTTATGAATAATTATGAATAAGAGACATTATATCTTTTTTCTACATTCTAGTTTTCTTCAATTCACATTTAATTTATTTCATAGATTTTACTTAAATCTTTAAAAATTGAGATTGTGGTCCCTAAAGCCTTTGATTTATGTGGTATGGACTCTTGATCATCGAATTTGTCAAACATTGGCCACGGTTTTTGCATGTAAGGAACTCACGCTGTAGATAGTTTTGTACCCTTATGTGAAAGAGTTCAAAAGTGATCCAATGACATTTTTAAAATTTGAATCCCATGTGAGTATGTTAATTCAAATTAAATGCAAGTATTATAAAACAAAAATACAAGTTAGTACTTATGGCAAAAGTACTGATAAGATAATTAAATGCAAGTAAGTATTAGGGAGCTATTGACTTGCGCATGAAACTGAAGAACCGGGCAAGAGTATCAAGGTCCAGGACATGGATCCCCGGCTCCCCAACATGAGACTGATGCCTGTACTCTGGATGTTGGCGCTCGAGTCCAAGTCCATCGAGGTTGGGCTTGGAACCCAAACCCCAACACTTGAGCATGGTTCCATCGAGACCCCTGGTGCTGGTGCGTTAGACCTCGGTGCTAGTGCCCACACTCAACTCTCAGACACAACACAGGCCCAAGTTCCCCACACGTAGACCGATGTCCACTGAGTATAGCTTGACTCTCCAACAACTAAGGTTTAGCATGGACATGAGGATCCCAAACTTGACTTCTATGGACCTGGACTTGGGCATTAGGGACCTAAGTGTGGGCACCGAGGTCCGAGACCTGGCCTTGATATAAAATGGTTTTTTATTTTCTCCAATTCACGAAAGAAAAAAAAAAAAGAAAAGAGAAGAAGAAGAAGCACCATCATGCATCTTAAGGAGAGACGGTAATCGAAGGCCCCCGAACGAGATAATAAAGGAGGATCAGCGGCTAAAATTGACTAAGCGGGTTCACGCGTGTGCTAGTGCAATCGCAGGTACGGAAGCATTTTTCCCCTGTATGTCCTCCATTTATTCCTCCTCACAATTTTCCTTTCGCTTCTCCTTTTATATCTCTCTCGCTCTCCAAAGTTCACCTCAAGCATCAATCAGTAGCCCTACGCCCACCACCTAGCCGCACCGGCGATATACCCCCAAAAAAAAAGAAGAAAAAAAAAACTTGTGGAGGGGGAAGAAGAAGAAGCAGGAGGAGGAAGAGCAAGGCTTTCATTCCATACGGTGACTCTCCGGCCACCTTCTTCCGTCTCTGTTCGAGAGCCGCGGACTTCGCCAATCGCTCAGAGGCGCTCCAATCTCCTCCTCCTCCTCCTCCTTTTTCTTCTTCTTCTTTTGCTTCTTCTGCTGTTGCTTTGATCACCTGATAAGAAAAAAGAGAAGAAGCTCGGATCTCTAATTGTCGCTCCATTGCTCCCTGGAAATCAGGACTCCGGATTCGGTCCTTCAGGTCTCCGTCTTGGCTTTTCTCTGTCCCCGAAGCTACGCCAGAGACCGCGAGGTTCTTATATAGAGAGCCCACGCTCAGATCCAAGCACCCCCGAAAAACAAACTTTCTTGAGGGAGGTAGAGGATTTGATACCTGTGGTGTTTAAAGATCCTGCAATGGAGATTGGGATGAGTTCACGGGCAGCATCCGGGCCTTCCCACGAGGTTTTTCTAAGTTTTCGTGGAGCCGACACTCGTTATAATTTCACTGATTGCCTTTACCATGACATGGATAGGGCTGGGATCCGTGTCTTTAGGGACGATGAATCCCTTCGCATCGGTGAAAAATTGGTGATGAACTTCTACAAGCAATTGAGAACTCCAAGATCTACATCCCCATATTCTCCAAGAATTATGCTACAAGTCACTGGTGCCTCCGAGAGCTCACACACATGGTCAAGTGCACCTCGAAATTGAATAAAGAGAAAGAGATTCTACCCATTTTCTTGGACGTGGAACCTGAAGACGTCAAGCTCAAAACAGACTTATATAGTCAAGCTCTTTCAAAGCTCCAGGAAAAGTTTAGTACAGAAGCGGAGTCATGGAAAGAGGCTCTCATTGAGGTGGGCAAGATAAAGGGGTGGAACTTGAAGAAAGATCAAGGGTAAATGTCTTTTAACTTGTCGACTGTCATTTGTAAATTTTGTTTTCCTCCCAGTTCAGTTTGATTGTGGTATCGTTGGTTAAATTATAGTTTACTCATCTAGTCGATTTTATATAGTTTAAATAGCGATCACTGCAATGGCCGCTGCTGCTATTGGCCACTACAGAAGCGAGAACGGAATTCTAACTGGTGGCCCTTATCGGCGGTATCGCTGCAATAGCTCCAGTCATTGGCACTATTGCTGGCACTATTGCGTTCCCTACTTGTCCTGATTCTCCCTCTCCTCATACTCTGTCTCTGACACGGTAGCCAGGAATAGTAATATATCTCCGAAGAGCTCCACCAAGCTGTCGGCCAGCCACCACAGCAGCTCGCTCGTTAGTCGCCACCACTTCTTCGTCATCAGCCCGACACCAAGCAGCCAGAAGCCAGATCTGATCCACTCAGCCCCACAGTTTCTCTCTCTCAGTCATGGTGGTGAGTTGGATTCGGGATCTGGACGCCCATATCTGACGTCGTTGACCTTGGCCCAAGGCTGATGACTCCATCCCCGGCAGTTGCAAGGCCATAACCCACATGACATGGAGAACTGAGGCATGGCCGAGATGGCCAGTCAACGGGCGCAACGGGCGATGGCACTGAAATGCGTTGGTGACGGTGCAAGCATGGCAATGGTGGGGGCTGACGGTGATGGTGACTGAAGTTGGGAAGCTAAGAGAGATTGGCAAAAATCATAATCATATTAATGTCTAGATTCTTTTGCCAAATTTGCACATAACGTGTGAGCAATTTAGTCACTTTGGGAGTTTTATATATAAAGTTATCCCTAACATGGTTATTATCTTGCAGCCAAGGAGATCTTATATGTTCGGTAATTCGAACGGTTTCATTGAAGCTAAAGGTTGCATATGAAAATGTGACCGACCATCTAGTCGGAGTTGATGATCGTGTACAACATATAATCAAAAAGTTGGACGTGGGATCTGATAGTGTACGATTTCTTGGAATCCATGGAATGGGCGGTGTTGGCAAAACAACTCTTGCTAAGGTCGTCTTCAATACCCTATCTTCTAGGTTTGACCAATGTTGTTTCCTTGCGGACGTTCGGGAATCATCAAAAGGCTATAATGGTCTGGTAAATTTGCAAAAACAATTATTATCCAAGCTCGTTGGTTCTCATTCTATCAACCAAATTGATCAAGTGAATGATGGGATCAATATGATTGAGAACAAAGGAGTACTTAAAAACAAAAAAATTCTCATTGTTCTTGATGATGTGGATGAGAAAGAACAAATTAAAAGTCTAGCAAAAAAAGGTGATTGGTTCGGTTCTCGTAGTAGGATTATCATAACTACCAGGGACCAAAGTGTCCTAATGATTGAGGGAGAAGCAATAGGTGAAGGCTCTGTAGAAAAGTTTGCAAACATTTCGACTTATGATGTACAAGAAATGGAATTCAATCACGCTCTTAAACTTTTTAGTAGGCATGCCTTTAGAAGAGACTCTCCACCATATAATCGTGTCTACCTTTCTGAAAGAATTGTCCATACTCTGGGAAAGCTTCCTTTAGCTCTTGAGATTACAGGTTCATCCCTTAACGGTAAATCCGAAGAATTATGGGTTGACACATGGAAGAAGCTACAAGAGGCTCCTCCTAAAGAAGTCCAGACAAAATTGATGATAACTTATGACAAGTTAGATGCTGCACAAAAGGAAGTATTCCTGGATATAGCTTGTTTTTTTGTTAATGAGGACCAAACATACCCTCTCTACATGTGGAAGGACTGTCGATACTACCCACTCGAAGCCCTTGAAGTCCTCCGTCTCATGTCCTTGATAAAAATCAAAGGTGACAATACTTTCTGGATGCATGACCAAGTGCGAGACCTCGGAAGGGAAATCATCCGTCAAGAGAATTTCAATGATCCTTGCATGCGTAGTAGACTGTGGAATTTTGAGCACGTCTTGAGCATTCTAAAGCACAAGGAGGTAAAAAAGGAACAACAATTTATTTTCTTATTAATCTTTGTAGACTATTCTTGAAAAAGGAAAAATTAATGTCTATTAGCACTTGAAATTGTTCGCTTTTGACCTTCACAGTGGAACTTCTTGGTGTTTCTATTGTCAGGGAAGCAGGAATATAAAAGCACTGTCTGTAGGATATCGTGAAACATATGAAGATGTTATTCTAAAGCATGATGAATTTGCCAATCTACGGAAGCTGCGGTTCTTTCAAGGGGATAGAGTGTTCTTTGTTGGAGACTTCAATAATCTTTTCCCCAATTTAAAATGGCTTTCTTTGCGAAGATGCCCTCCCAAGTTTGAAGCAACAAACTTTCATCCGACTAATTTAGTCATTCTTGACCTTTCAAGGAGCCATTTTTCGGAGGAATGGACTGGCTGGAACCAATTCAAAGTACAATTTGAATCCAACTCCTTGCATGTGCATATTGTTTCTTTTATCATTTTTTTGCTACAAGTCATTTCTCAGTATGAATTTTATCAAATTATTTTGTAGGTGGCAAGTAACCTAAAAGTACTAGATCTTGGCTATTGCTCATTTTCAAGAACACCTGATTTATCTCCATGGGTGTCCTTGGAGAGATTGATTCTTGAAGGCTGTATCAACTTAATTGAAATTGACCCATCCATCGGTAAATTAAAGTTCCTAATCTCTTTGAACTTGAAGGAATGTTGCCGTCTTCGACAGTTGCCCGAACAAATAGGATGTCTTCAAGCTTTGGAAGAGATTGTCATGCCTAGTATACTACATGAGCTTCCCCAGACATTTGGTAAGTTGCAGTCTTTGTCGACTTTCAAAGGACGAAGTGGGAAAATTAGCAAACTTCCAGACTCAATTGGAGGGCTAGTAAAAATTAGGCAGTTGGATTTATCTTCGTGTATGTACATAAAGAAACTTCCAGAGTCAATTGGGAAATTAGAATCATTAGTCAAGTTGGATTTGTCTTATATGAGTATTAGTCACCTACCTGATTCAATAGGCAATCTAAAGCGATTGGAAGTACTAAAGATGAGGGGCATACAAAGGATAGAAAAATTACCAAGTGTGATTGGGCTGCTAGAGAAACTTGAAGAGTTAGATGCTCGAGCATGTTACAACTTGACCGGCAAAATCCCTAAAGAAATTGGGAAACTGTCCCATTTGAGGATTCTAGACTTGTCAGGCACGCGTATATCCAAATTACCCACCATGGTGAGTCACCTTTCTAATCTCGAAGCACTTAAGCTAGAAAAATGTCCTGAGCTTAAACAATTGCCGAAACTTCCCCCAAATTTGACTTGTCTGAAATTAAGCCCTGAATTTGGCCGGGCATTGGAGGAGGAATATGCGTCGGAGGAGGAATGTTCGTCGGAGGAGATATATAAGCTGAAGGGATATAAGCAATTTGATATAATCCTGCCTCAACAAGAAACACCTGTCGCCACTCTTCTCCCTAGCATCGGTACCCTATCTCAGCTTAAAACACTAAATTTGTGCTGCGAAAATGTGCAATTCCTCCCCCAACTCCCGTCTAGTTTAAGAGAGTTACTACTTAGAGATTTGGCGACCATACAATCACCAGATTTTTCCAATTTGAAAAACTTGTCAATCTTGACATTCTATAAATGTTCGCTGGAATTCTCTAGTGTATTTGATGCGGAGATGGACGAACTCCATGTGAAGCACTGTAAGCTTAGGAAACCGGACGCATCAGGGCCGCTGGAAAAAAAAAGATTGAGATCATTAGGGATTAATTATTGTTGGCCTTTCCCAGAAGTACTTGATCTGTCGTGCATGAAGAATCTACAGAAGGTAAGTTTGCAACTTTGCCCTTCATTAGTCGAGATTCGTGGCTTGGAAGAATTGGGATCCCTTTGCTCCCTGTCGGTTGCCTATTGCTCTCACATGAAGAGGATGTCAGACCTGTCGAAATTGAAAAAGCTATCGCGGCTCGAAATAACAAGGTGTTTTAGTCTAGAAAGCGTGCAAGGTCTCAACCACTTGAAGGAATCTTTAAAGGAGCGGAACATCCATGATAATGGAAGGTTTGAGGGTGACGCCTCAAACTCCGACTCCGACTCCGACTCCGACTCCGACTCCGACTTCGTCATAGTATCCATGAGTCCCATCGGCGGCTCCAATTCGTCGTTTGCATCCGACGAGCTCAGATCCGCTGCATTGTTCGACATGTCACCGTGGCCTCCGTCTCTGCCGTCACCTCGAGGAGCCCCATCAACAGCTGGAATAGAGCAGTGCCAAGTTTCGCCAAAGCGAAAAAGCGCGCAAAGTCTCGAACACTCGGAATCTTCAAACAAGCTGAGAATCTATGGTAATAAAGAGTTTGGGGCTGACACCTCAAACGCTACCCACACCTCTGCCGTCATATCCAGGAGTCCTGTCGGCGGCTCCGATTCGTCGTCCACGTCCGGCGAGCTCAAATCCATTACATTGTTCGGCGTGTTGCTGCAGCCTCCGCCTCCACCTCCGCCATCGTCTCTATGAGCCCCATCAGCAGATGGATTATGGCAGCACCAAGTTTCGCACCAAAACTTGCACTGGTAATTCTGAATTGCACAACATGTGTTTGCACAATTGCCTCTTTCCCTGTTCAGATCTGGATATGGAGTTTTGTCACGGGGTTTTGATGGGTGAAGTTTCTGGTGTTGGGCTAATTGGGAAATCTGTGCTAATGGATATCTTTGTTTTACATTTGATTTGGTGTGCAGACGGTGGTAAAAACCCCACATTTCAAGAGAAGTTCGTGTTCACACTTGTTAAAGGGCTTAGGGAGTCGAATCTTGCAATGTGGAACAGTAATATTGTCACGCCCCGACCCTCGAGCACGCGGCAACCCCTGTTCTCTTGCGGTCATTTGATTTGCGACTCCCCAGGATCCGTCGCCGACCGTTATTTTTATCTTTTGATTAAACGCATGCAGAAGCGAAACACAATCCCCGGTCAATTACAAAAATAGGGATAGCAGGAAAACCCAACAAGAACATATCAAAAGTACTGTTTTATTCATCTACTGATTAACCCTAGGAAGCTTACAAGTACAAGCCCTTACCACGGGCATCTTCCTATCGAGCCAGTGAAACTAGCGAGTCAAGGTTAATCTACTCCCTTCAAAGACGGCCACGAGCCGTAACACGCGTCGATCCTCCATCCTATGGACCTGAAAAATGTTAACCACGACGGGTTGAGATAAACTCAGCAAGTCAAAGTCCTAAGCCCCGGTTAGGAACTTCGCTCGCCTTGGGAGCAATCTAACCATGCAACCTAGTTCCGGCAAACAACACATACCACACCTCAAGCAAAAGATTATCATACGACGCTTCAATAGCGAGATGCAAACACAAAAGCAACCCTACCCGGCTTTGGCACACACAACCCGCAAACCGTCGCTCAATCATCACGACATTAAGAGCATACGAATAATCGAGCATCTCGCACAACTTTCCCATGTCTCACACTCACACATGCTCCGATTATTAACGCCCTCCCGGGCAAACGGCACAACCTTTTAGTTGGCGGTTCGCTAAACCAGCTTCGTCCTCTTTTACCTCGAGGCACGGCGACGCAAGGGCTCACTCCCAAGACGGCATTCCCGAAGGAGCATAGGACCCGCCCACTACCGCAGCCCCGCAAGAATCGACAGAGGCCCGGGACCCGCCCCCATACCGCGGTCCCACGTAGAACCCCCTCCCGTCGCATCCGACCGAAGTCGCGACCCACCGGCCACGGCACAACCCCATAGGGATTGGCGGTCTTCCGGCAACGCCGGTTCCCTCATTTAATGTGTTCATGCAACACATCATCAAGCAATCCATTTATATCTTTGCTCGTCGTGAATGAAATATCACTCATGCTCATGCGACATGCCATTTCGTATAACCCACGCAATATGTCATGCGATCTCACTCGACAATTTCCAAAGTTCGATTTTCAATCGCATTCAATCACGCCCATTCCCTATCTCTTGGGAACAATCAACAATTCAAGTCACGCCGGTTAATCAATTCCGACTAATCAACCTCACGATACTTGCACACTTTTCCAAATAATCACGTATATTTAATAATAAATAAATACGTGTCCTCACGACGACACCAATCAACTATTTCCAACAATATTCAGTTATCCCAAATAAGTATAAAATATAATTATACTTAAAGATACTCATTTAAGAAACATATAATACTATAGTCGATTGTTCCGATAAAATAAGTCAAGTCCCACAAAATACTTATAATTATTTTTTTCAATTCCCATAATTAATTATCCAACCCAAATAATTCCATTTAGTAAAACCCTTCTTCAATAAACCAATGTCATTTAATAAAATAATATATAAATACTATTGACTTTGGAAAAATAAACCATAGTAATTTTCCCCCAAAATTACTCAATTAAAAACCATTTCCAATAAATAATCACCAATAAAAACCATTTCCAATGAATAATCATCAATTAAAACCATTTCCAAATAAATAATCACAATTAATTATTTTCTCCAAATATAATTAATTTTCAGCAATGAATAGTAATAACAATATTACTATTAATAATTCGAAATTATAAATTAAATTAATTAATAATTCCGAAAATAATAAATAATTATTATTTATTCCAAAAAAAATATAATAATAATATTTATTAATATTAACACTAAGCAAGCTTCATCAATCATATTAAAACACTAATAATCATCATTCAAAGCACTAATCCATAATTAAACTAATTAAACTACTCCTAAGCAAGATTAATCCCTAAATAAGGATTAGGAAATCGACTCACGGTTTAGCGATTCCGACGACACGAGCGCGACGGCGGCGGCGAGGGGAACGCCCGGAACTTCCGGCGCGTCGGGACGAGGCGGCCCGGGACCGGGTCTCGGCCGAGGGCGGCCGTCCACGCGGCAACAAGCTAGGACACGGAGGGACCGGCGGGCGTGGGCAAAGATGGGGCTGACCGGTGGGCGGCCCGGCGACTCCGGACGGCGGCCAGCAGCTCCGACGAGGTAGGCAAATGGCTCCGCGAAGGGAAAACAGGCTGGAGAGAAGCGGAGGGCTGGTTCGTGGGGTGGAGGACAAAGGTGGCGGAGCTTGGCTGGCCGAGCGACGGCGAGGCAGCAGCTCGCTGCTCCGGCGTTCAGGTGACCGGCAACCGAACGGAGACAAGGGGCGGCAGCAAGGGCGGCCGACCGACGAGGGTTGGCCAGCTCGGGCCAAACCGAAGCTGAGAGAATCGGAGGAGAGGGAAAACGTGCGGATAAGAAGGGGGGGGGAAAGAAAAAACAAAAACAAAACAAAACAAAACAAAATTCAAACAAGCTTCTAGGGGGCAATCCGGTCTTTTTACCCCCGGCGCGGTTCCCAAAAATCCGGTCCTAATCTCGACCCAATAATCCAACTCGAGCAATTTTCTAAGCTTATCGAAAATTCGGGATGTTACAACTCTTCCTCCTTAGAAAAATTTCGTCCTCGAAATTTGCCGAACTTCCAATATCCTTAAACCGATGGGGGTATTGATGCCTCATTGCATACTCTTATTGCCAAGTCGTTCATTCTACTTCATAATGTTGTCAAATACTTTCCATGCTGCCAAAATTCCCAATCCCGCCCAAACCTGTCTTTGGTTCCAAAAGGCTAAACACTTGTCCACTTTTGCAAAAAGAAAAAGTTGCAAAAAGTTGGTTTTCCTTTTTTTTTTTTTTTTTTTTTTTTTTTTACTAAGCGGCTAACGCCGCTCGGGATTCGAAACCCCGTTCTCGGACTCGCGGCTTCATCCCGCGATACCACTCGGCTACAAGCGCCGACGGTGCTCAAACTTGCTTTCTTTATCCATTTAAGGCCAAAAATCTTTATTCGCTCCAAATTTCGAAAGGTTCGATATGTCTAGGGCTCAGCTTTCCTTTCTTAACCAATCGAGATGTCCCTATCATAGGCGACACCTTAAGGAAAACATGATTCCCTACTTGAAATTCCAAAGGCCTTAGTCCTTTACTCGCATCAACTTTTTAGCGACTTTGCACTGTCCCTGATATCTTCACAACATCCATCAACTGCAAAACCATCTCTGAACCAGTGATCGTCTTTTCTCTGACCTTGTTCCAATAGACTGGAGTTCCACAAACTTGACCATATTTCTGCTATACCACATCGATAAAATCTTATCCCACAAGCACTCTCTTTTGCCGCCCGTGGTTCGGTTCATTTCTCGCCCTTTCAACATCCTAGAAGCTCGCCGGAGTCGCTCCTTGCTCGAGCACTCCGGCCCCGGCGTCCACTCCCGCCCTCGTCGAATCGGGCCGTCACGGGCATCTACGAACTACACCACTACTAGCAAAAGTCCATTTTAAACATGCTTTATCTCATGGAGGTATTATCCGCTTTGGCCTGTCCCATACCAAGCCTCATGGTTTTAACCTTGTCTGAGCACTTCAAAGTACAAAACTTCCTCCAGCTTGTCAATCCATGAGCTCATTTCCAAGGGGTCACTTATCGACACTCGAAATCTGATTCACCGAATTTCCATCAAATCGCTGTCCGAATTCCACAAGCCACGGATTTTCCTTTCAACATTCCTTTCACGTCCAATTAATAACCAAACAAAAATATCACCTCAAGCACTTGAAGGAACCCTTACTAATACCTCGAGAAGAAAATCATCGATAATGCTAATTCACCATTTATCCACCTAACATCAAGGGATAATTAATTCTTAATCCACCGAAGACAAAAATCCATTCCTCAAATCCCTATTTTAATTATCTCCCGAAATAATCAACATTGGGTAAATTCATATCTTAATCGAATCTAAGACCTCCGAGCAATAAATCATCTTACCATTTAATAAATCATCATTTATGATCCAATACCTACAACTCCTCAAATCATCAAAATAGAACTTATCTGACTTCCATTAAATCCAATGACCTCAATTGTCGTGACGTGTAAGCAACCAATCTTCTTGTTGCCTTACTACGCAGTCAAATCACTTATACGACACCTCACTGAAATTTTCATAATCGCCGATGCTAAACTAAATCCTCAAAACCAGTGCGGTAATCAACTTATACTTAAGCTCTTAAACATTATGGTCGCACTTATTCGTCCATTCAAATTCTTACGTCCTTCATTAACACTCGCATCAGAGACGTAGCTATCGTAGAGAACCTTTCCACGAATTGCATGTAATAATCTGTCTGACTTAGAAAACTTCGAACCTCTGTCACTGTCATAAGTCTTGGTCAATTCTCGATGCCTTGATCTTAGGGGATCCATAGAATTTCTTTCGTCCAAAATCACTCGACCCACAAAAGCTATGCGAGTAAATCCAAACTCGCACGTATTATACTCGGCGTACTATTTTATGCTCTCGAATCTACAGCATCATTCTCAAGTGTTGTTCTTGTTTATTTAAATTCCTCGAATATTTCCAATATATCATTCATGAACATAATTCCGAATCAATCCAAATACGCCTTAATCAATCAATCCATCAAATCCATAAAAACAACTGGCGTATTAGTTAATCCAAACAACAGTAAGGTAATCTCTTAGTGACCAAATCACATACGATATGTCGTCTTTGGTATATCCTCCTTTTTAATCCTCAATTACGATAGCCCGTCCTTAGGTCTATCTTGGAACATATCGAAGCTCCTTGAAGTGGGTCAAACCAATCATCTGTCCTGGTAATTGATACTTGTTCATGACCGTCCTTTGGTTACACCGCGATAATCAATGCATAGGCGCAACAATCCATACTTAATTCCTCAATTAGCAAATTAACCACAATCGTCCAACAACCTTAGCAACCTTCATCCAATAAACGAATTACTTTCAATGATAAAATCGAAAGGATCAAGGGTCCTCATTGATTTCCGATTTCAAACCATCCCTAACCTTCTGACTCGGTCTACCAGATTCCCAATCATTCTCTGAACATTCCAACAATACGAACACTTACTCCAATTCCTTAATCCAGAAGGTTGCAACCTCAAGATTACTCATCCTAGCAGACTTGGACTACTCAAACTCCAGGAACTGTTCAACCAACTTAAACATCGATCGATCGTCAATCCTCTTCCCAACCCACTGAACTTACAAGGTGAGATAGGAGCAACAACAACAGCAATGGAACAACATCTTGAATCCGAGCTCACCGCCCTATCTCAATACCTTCCTCAAGGACTCTCGAATCGGATCGTTCGTCTAATAGAATTATCACAAACCTTATTTCCAATCCCACAAGGAATTAGAAACAATGAACGACCCGCTTAAAGCTAGAGAATCAAATAAACAAACACAAGCACGGGGTGTTTTCCTAACTAACTATCCCAAAACCCATCGCACCTTATCACTCCATGTATTGACCAAGCTCGATAAAAATCGACGGGGCTGTCACGCCCGACCCTCGAGCACGCGGCAACCCCTGTTCTCTTGCGGTCATTTGATTTGCGACTCCCGGGATCCGTCGCCGACCGTTATTTTTATCTTTTGATTAAACGCATGCGAAGCGAAACACAATCCCCGGTCAATTACAAAAATAGGGATAGCAGGGAAAACCCAACAAGAACATATCAAAAGTACTGTTTTATTCATCTACTGATTAACCCTAGGAAGCTTACAAGTACAAGCCCTTACCACGGGCATCTTCCTATCGAGCCAGTGAAACTAGCGAGTCAAGGTTAATCTACTCCCTTCAAAGACGGCCACGAGCCGTAACACGCGTCGATCCTCCATCCTATGGACCTGAAAAATGTTAACCACGACAGGTTGAGATAAACTCAGCAAGTCAAAGTCCTAAGCCCCGGTTAGGAACTTCGCTCGCCTTGGGAGCAATCTAACCATGCAACCTAGTTCCGGCAAACAACACATACCACACCTCAAGCGGTATTATCATACGACGCTTCAATAAGCGAGATGCAAACACAGCAACCCTACCTCGGCTTTGGCACACACAACCCGCGAAACCGTCGGTTCAATCATCACGACATTAAGAGCATACGAATAATCGAGCATCTCGCACAACTTTCCCATGTCTCACACTCACACATGCTCCGATTATTAACGCCCCCTCCCGGGCAAACGGCACAACCTTTTAGTTGGCGGTTCTCAAGCTAAACCAGCTTCGTCCTCTTTACCTCGAGGCACGGCGACGTCAAGGGCTCACTCCCAAGACGGCATTCCCGAAGGAGCATAGGACCCGCCCACTACCGCAGCCCCGCAACGACGAGGCCCGGGACCCGCCCCCATACCGCGGTCCCACGTAGAACCCCTCCCCGTCGGCATCCGACCGAAGTCGCGACCCACCGCCACGGCACAACCCCATAGGGATTGGCGGTCTTCCGCAACGCCGGGTTCCCTCATTTAATGTGTTCATGCAACACATCATCAAGCAATCCATTTATATCTTTGCTCTGTCGTGAATGAAATATCACTCATGCTCATGCGACATGCCATTTCGATAACCCACGCAATATGTCATGCGATCTCACTCGACAATTTCCAAAGTTCGATTTTCAATCGCATTCAATCACGCCCATTCCCTATCTCTTGGGAACAATCAACAATTCAAGTCACGCCGGTTAATCAATTCCGACTAATCAACCTCACGATACTTGCACACTTTTCCAAATAATCACGTATATTTAATAATAAATAAATACGTGTCCTCACGACGACACCAATCAACTATTTCCAACAATATTCAGTTATCCCAAATAAGTATAAAATATAATTATACTTAAAGATACTCATTTAAGAAACATATAATACTATAGTCGATTGTTCCGATAAAATAAGTCAAGTCCCACAAAATACTTATAATTATTTTTTTCAATTCCCATAATTAATTATCCAACCCAAATAATTCCATTTAGTAAAACCCTTCTTCAATAAACCAATGTCATTTAATAAAATAATATATAAATACTATTGACTTTGGAAAAATAAACCATAGTAATTTTCCCCCAAAATTACTCAATTAAAAACCATTTCCAATAAATAATCACCAATAAAAACCATTTCCAATGAATAATCATCAATTAAAACCATTTCCAAATAAATAATCACAATTAATTATTTTCTCCAAATATAATTAATTTTCAGCAATGAATAGTAATAACAATATTACTATTAATAATTCGAAATTATAAATTAAATTAATTAATAATTCCGAAAATAATAAATAATTATTATTTATTCCAAAAAAAAATATAATAATAATATTTATTAATATTAACACTAAGCAAGCTTCATCAATCATATTAAAACACTAATAATCATCATTCAAAGCACTAATCCATAATTAAACTAATTAAACTACTCCTAAGCAAGATTAATCCCTAAATAAGGATTAGGAAATCGACTCACGGTTTAGCGATTCCGACGACACGAGCGCGACGGCGGCGGCGAGGGGAACGCCCGGGAACTTCCGGCGCGTCGGGACGAGGCGGCCCGGGACCGGGTCTCGGCCGAGGGCGGCTGTCCACGCGGCAACAAGCTAGGACACGGAGGGACCAGCGGCTGTGGCGGCATGGGGCTGACTGGTGGGCGGCCCGGCGACTCCGGACGGCGGCCAGCAGCTCCGACGAGGTAGGCAGCGGCTCCGGCGAAGGGAAAACAGAAGCTGGAGAGAAGCGGAGGGCTGGTTCGTGGGGTGGAGGACAAAGGTGGCGGAGCTTGGCTGGCCGAGCGACGGCGCGAGGCAAAGCTGGCGCTCTCCGGCGTTCAGTGACCGGCAACCGAACGGAGACAAGGGGCGGCAGCAAGGGCGGCCGACCGACGAGGGTTGGCCAGCTCGGGCCAAACCGAAGCTGAGAGAATCGGAGGAGAGGGAAAACGTGCGGATAAGAAGGGGGGAAAGAAAAACAAAAACAAAAACAAAACAAAACAAAATTCAAACAAGCTTCTAGAAGGGGGGGCAATCCGGTCTTTTTACCCCTGAAGCGCGGTTCCCAAAAATCCGGTCCTAATCTCGACCCAATAATCCAACTCGAGCAATTTTCGGGCTTATCGAAAATTCGGGATGTTACAAATATCCTCATTTTCGATGACTTCATTGGCAGGGGAAAGTAATTACTTCCTACATTGAATCCATTTTGCTGACAAAACTGTTATTGAGTTGTTTTGGATTTTGGACCTTGAGTGGCTAGTGTTCTCATCTTAGTCGTGTTTTCCATGGTCCCAAGGGTTTGGCTCTATAAGGTTCTTTCTGAGAGCTTCGGTAATACATCCTGGCCTCTTGAGACTTAAAAATGGGCAGGTACCACCAGTTGAATCTATTTCTCTTTTCTTATGCATGTAAAATTATGCATCAGGTTCAAAAGCAGAATCCAAAAAAAAAGAAATTGTCCGAAGATGGAATGCATAAGATGACCTTTGTGTAAAAATAGTGGTGTGATTTCTCTAATTCACTCATTTGCAATAATAACTCGCACTAGGTTCTGCTTTGCTTTCGAAATTGAATGCCAACTGCCGAATTGTTGGGGTTGTCGTCGTCATCGTCAATTGTTAAAAAGGTTTGCTTGCTTGGACAATATGCTGGAAACTTGGGTACTTCATAGCACTGGCTGCATTTTCCATAACCATTTAATCTGTCATTTGTGTGTTAGGGCTTCACATGTCATATTTTTCAACTTATATTGTTTTGCTCTCTATGGATATCATATATTTTGTAAACTGGTGAAATATGAGCTATTTGCTACTATTGAGTGTATTTATTCCTTCCAGGAAGTAATAATCTTGCGCAATTTAGTTCTCCCAGTAATGCCATTGCTGGCACTACGCAAGTTCTTCTAGCTAATTCTAATATTGTTAATTTTGCAATGGAACAAGGAGAATACTTGTCTTGGAAGTGATAAAAAGGCCTTGTTCTTTTCCTTTTCCTTTTTTTTTTTTCAAGAATATCGTTAGGTACTTACTAACATTTGATATGACAGCTCTTGAGATTAAAACATCATGATATGTCAAACCAATTCTGTAATAATGATATTGACTACTTCTTGCAGCTAAAGTAATGGAGTTTTTACATATTCCCAAGGGTGTGAGACAAGTGTTGCTTAGAATCCTTGATACTGTCACATAAACTTTTGTTTCTAAAATCCTTTTTGGGGTCATGATCCGCTGAAATAATGTGGGATTTCCAAATTGTTGAGCACTCATTTGAGTATCTTAATATATTGTGGTATTAGTGAGTGCTATGATCAAAAGGACAAATTTGATTTGTGCTCTGTTTCGTTCTCAAACAGCTTATGTACAAAAAAGAATTCGACACAAACTATGTGGGATTCATGAGAGATGGAGCAAAATGGTTGGTAGAGAACACAGATTTTAAACCTGTTGGTAGGATTCGTCCCTCTTTACTATTCTAATGCTATCTTAGTGAGAAACCTTTTATTATTATTATTTTTTGGTATGGTGATTTGCTTCACAGTCATCTTATCTTCACCTTTTACCCAGACTCACTCATTTGTAGTGTACTTTGTGATGTTCCTCAATTGTTATGCAGAAACCGTGCTAGGATATATTTTTCTGTTAGGTAGCTACCTTTTCTATTGCCACAATTTTTTACTAGCAGCTTCACTACAAGGAAATGTTATTTTTCTTAGGCATGGCAAGAAATGCATACTCTCGTCTTGTTTGTTTTTCTCCCTGATGACACAAGTTGCAATATGGTGCTGTTATAAATGTCAACATGAACACATGATATTCTGTTGATCTCTAAAGACTCGCATGAGTAAGACAATGCTTAAGCATATGTTGCTATCCGGCATTTGAGCACTACACAGGTTCATTTTTTCTAAACCTACCCTTGAGAAATAGTGCAACTTGGTGATCTAATTTCTTTCTTGTTCTGCAACTTGTAGATTGAGAAGCAATCTTGCAGGACGCAATCTGTGCTATTCATTGCATAAATTGGTTAGTTGTCTGTTGCTGCATATGATGATTTGATTCCAACCCATCCTATCATCCTCAAAAGCCAGGTGAGAAATTGATTTGACATATGACAAATTTCCTCATCAAAGTAAAGAATGAACATGTTTCATTGCCGAATTGCCCTCTTGGACTTAAGTAGTGTTGGTATTTTGCCAGATTTCACATTGTTGCATTCTCATATGAAGTCTAGGCTCAAGAAAATGACACTATGGTAAAGCTGTAGGAAATTATTCTTGTTGAGGGCTTGAAACTTGAAGATGTACCTGCAAGAGTGTATACAGTCCATGTCTACCTTTGAGATTGCTTGGTGCGGAAGGATCACCGATAAGATGCATGCTTATCAAGTAACTTCTCCAAGTGAGTTTTGTTCTTTTTTAGGGGAATTAATTTGACAACTGTTTTACCTACAATCATCATCGTTGTCGTCACATGAGATCAACTTGTCCTTGATTTGTTATCATACAAATGTCAATGGAAGATTCGTTTGGTGTTTTCGTGACTTTTAATGTGATAATGCTAGGTGCTAACAATATTTCTTTTTTTGTTCTAGGGTAGTAGAAGTTATCCAAAGGGGCTGAGTGAGAATGGTGTTGCACACAGTGTAGAATTCAAATTTACTTTGACAGGACATGTTTTGCAGAGAATTGAGAACTTTAGCAATCATTTGAATATGTAACATTAGTATATGCAAAGTAGAGGCTATAGTTATGTTTACATAAATAATATTACGCTGTCAAAATGAGACTCATCTAGATTGTTTCTCATGTTTCTTCTTTTCTATTTAGTAAGAGAAAAGGAGAGAGAACAAAAAGCCCATCTTGGTAGTTACCTTTAACTTCTGCTAAAAAATGTAAGATATGACATACAATGTGATTTAAGAGATGAGTTCCAGTAGAAACCGAGGCGATCAATGCATATGAATTGCAAAATAGATTTTGACTTGTATATGACTTAAAGATTTAGCAGTTTGCACATGATCATTTGCAAAATATGCAGTGTGACTGCGCTCTTACACCTACTGCTTATGATAGCCATTGGCAAATAAAATTGGTTTTCCCTCTTTAACTAGCAAAATATTTAGATTGTATACAGACTTTGTTCGTTATAAATAAAATGGAACCGGCATAGGATGCGACGGTTTACAGTGAAGGTAATTTGCTATATGAACACTTCTTGACAAGCAACAATAAAATTAGAAAACAAAGGAAAGTTTCCAGGCCAAAGGAAGAGGACTTCTGGGGTTCGACAACATTATCACATAACTATACAACAGCAGCTTCCTGCGGAATCTTTGACATTTCTTCTAGTAGAAGCTTTCTCTCAGCGAGGTCGTGGAGGATAATGCCCCGAATAAGGACCTGAGAAATGAACAACTACTAATGACACTCGGCAATGAACAAAATAGAATCAACCTAGTAATGACGTAATTCATGCACCACTGTTGCAGAGCGGTGGGAGTTTCATGGAGACGTGAGCAATGGAGAAGGGATTTAATTAATTATTTGTCTTCTGCTTAGAAATGTTGAAGAACGGACGAATAACTGTGAGGAGCACTGGAAGGACGTGGAGGCGGAGCCAAATTATTTGTCTTCTGGCGCGGATTAGGCTTACTAATACCAAAAAACATGAAGCTTAAGACACGCTCAAATAATGCCAAAACTTCAACTTAGGCTGACGAGGAGGGAGAGATCTCAAGAATTAGGCTGCACACACGGATAAGAAAGAATAAAAAGGGCAACTAGACAATCCGCCCCACCAATAAAGAATGAATCAGATGTGGAAGCTTGCAATGTCAGTCTCATAGACATAACTTGTATTTATTCCTTCCTTGCATGAACTGTCTGCAAGCATGAAAACATGGTGAGAAACTGGAGGCGAATATCTTCTAATGTCATCATGAAATATGATTGTTGTCTTGTGTTGTTATCTCATGAAGAGTTTCTTTAGAGATGAAAAAAAAAAAAATCTGCACAGCATCGTGCAGACAACTCAGCCGTGCCAAAACTGCCTCAGGGTCATTCAAACAATTCAACCCCTCCAACACCAACTCAGCAACATCAAAGTAAACTAATTTGAACTCTGCCCAACAAGTACCACTTTCGTTCTAGCATAGAGAGCAAACTTCATCCTCCCTATAAAAATTTATACGACACTCTTCCAAATATTGCAGTACCATAAGACATGACCTATTTTTAAGGAAAGGAAAGCATCAACTTGCTTCCAACTAAAGGCAAAAACAGCATCTCCAAGTCAGGACTTGCTCAATGAATAGGATTCTTACATTCACATCATTTAGATCCATGTCAGCGGGCAGAAAACCCTTAACGGCTTTTTGAAGTTCCTCAAACCCAGGACCATGGTTGGCATTTTAAAGCTGCCAAGGAACCTGGGCTGGGAATTTACAGAGACTTTCGTGGAGAATGTCTTAGGCTTGAATGCCAGATTGGGGGATTGAAGTCTGCATTTGCTTCCCTGTCATCTAGTGCAATTACGGTAGTTAATCAGGCCAAAACTCTTTAACAGATCTGTATAAGCACACTGGTGCTTTTGTTTATCTAATTGATTCCATGAATAGGGTGATGCAACACCATTAGCACATCAGCAATGTTATAAGAGAGTAAGCGGACACAAGCAGCAGGGGCATGGCAACATACTACCATTGATTTACAACTCTATCACCAAAAGTTTTAAAATGATCACAAAGATCTGAAAATTTGTGCACCACTAGGGCAATCAATGGCTTATGAAGTGAGATAAAAGGATTAATATTCATCCATCAAAAGTAGCATCTAAACACATTTCTTCGCTAGAGCAATGTGTGACATTACACCTTTGCATGCATTAAAAGAAGGAAAATTCCAGGTGCTCCGTCCTCAAAAATATCAAGTTGACACACCTTCCTCTTAGCAGGTACAAATAGATTCTTGGCTGGATTAAAAAGGATTCTAATCTGTAGAAAATAAATGAAAGGAATCATCGGGTAAAAGAAGGTGCATCTTGGAAGTCACTTTCATTTGTTCAAGTGTTAGTTACCGGCCTTGTGATGACTTGTCTTTGGCTGCCTTAATCTTCTCTATCACCTGATAGACATGGTAATACAACATTCAAAACATGTATGTTCTCTCCTTCAGAGTAAAAGAAGCAACTTCCTCAAGTAGGCAACTGACCAACACATCACTGAAGATAGAAGCCATACCTTCGTCACTCTGTCAATGTTGAACCCATTCGCATTCACAAGAGAGGAAATTAAGCCCTTAAAAGGGAAATAACAATCAGTTAAGAAGCGAGTCAAAAATTCAAAAAGTGAAATGTTGCAAGTAAATCCCAACATAAAAATGGCCCACCTCCTCGTTTGGAGCAGTCCATTTTATCTCAGGTTGTTCTTCCATTAAAACTATTGGTTCCTTTAAAAGCCGTTGAGCGTCACTAGAGGGCCAATTATCTGGTATCTGATAGCTATCAAAAACAAGCAAACATTTCCTTAAGAAGGATAACCAAACTGAATGAAGACTTCCAAGTAATGCAAAGAACCTCTAGGTCTTAAGGATAGAGAAATGATACGATTTTGTTCAAATGAGATGAAAGAACAGACAAAGCAGATGTCAGAATAGATAAAAGTATTATAGTAAATCAACACATGAAGTAGCATGGCTGATGCACTGATCGCCAGCCCAAATCTATTGGTGGCAAATGATCTTTCAGTTTCAACTTGTTGATTAATTATTTCCATGCCAGCTAAGATTGAGATATAATTCTTTTAAGTCAAGGAATTCAGCAACCAAGACTATTACAGTGAGAAACTTTGCTGCCTAATATTGCTTACAAGTCAGGGGACAAGAAAAGAGAATAAGAAATGGATAAGCTTAAGAGCAGCCAGCCCTCCTATACCAGATAAATTCATTCCAAAAATCATCAAGCTAAAACGTTTGAGAGGGCAGGAATGATATACTATAGCATAAAACAGGCAACAGAGCACTGCAATGTTATCATGTCTACCTCGAATGCTTACACAATAATCACATCCAGAGAGAATGCACAGGTCAATGAATTGATCCATATCCAGATTCATCTCCTCCAAGATCTAAAAGTCATGAAAGTAAGAAAAAAAAATTTAAGCAATCACAATGAATAGACCTTTATAAGTACCTTGGAAATTTCAAATTCCATGACTGGAACTTCTCTTGAGCTGGGATCCATCAAATGGCGAAGAAATCTAGGACCTCCAAAGTAAGGGAATCCACATCTTCAGAAGCAACTGCACAAACCTTAAAAAAAAAAAATTACAGCTAAAGCACCATTCATGGTAGATGAATTCTGGTTACCACAGAATGATTAAGCAATGATAGGAATTCAAAGTCAGCAAAATTCCTCGGACAAAGATGGCTTAGTAAAGAGCACATCAAATGTAAATGACTACGCAGAAGAAGACATTAGACAAGTGAACAAGCATATGTGTAAGTGAAAAAGGAAATTAAATCATGTTAAACGATAGGCTATCATGGGAAAACAATGAACAATTCTAAACCAGAAGACGATCAAATGGGAAGATACTTGCCTTTCCAGCTTTGCAAAGTCCAGCACATTGTGCCTCTGCTTCTGAAGGAGCCTAAAGTACAAAAACTGAATTTGGTATCTAAACTTTTTGTTAGAAATAAAAAAGAACAAACTTTTCAGACAGAACAGTAACCTCAACTGCTCGGACACCCATAAGCCTCAATAGTCTTTTGCAGTCTTCATTGTGCTGTTGTGTCACCTGCAAAGGTATCAAAGCCATGTACCACAAGTGCACGCTTATGCGTGTGCGTGAGAGAGAGAGATGCATATGCCGCAATGGCTATTGCCAACTCCTCTGAGGCATCTGCCCTCTTTGAAAAACTGCTCAGACACTCATCTATGGTAACTAAACGTATTCATAGGTAATTCCAAAAATGAGAAAAGAGAAGTCTACATAGCAATAAAGTACCGTTTGGCAAGCTCTTGCTTCTTCAAATCAGGAGGTTTACCATCAAACACGTAGCTATTGTAACAACAGGAAAACATAATTCAGAGAAGCACGAGCTTCATTCTCCCAGTATTCTATCCCAACGAAAACAAAGGTGGTAAAAAAAAAAAATTACTCTGGCTTTATCCACGCCTCCAACAGCCTAATCGTCCGGTAAAACATGCCTTGCAGATGACTACACAGGAAAGCAAATCTAAAGGCAGCCCAAAGTCAACACTTTCCGAGCACAAAGACCACATCGCAAGTACTGAACAATGTGATATGCTCATATACATAAAACTGAGTCCAAGAGATAACATCCGAAGCATCAAATCATAAGGCTAGTGTACCTGGTGACTTCACCGGCCTCAATGGTGAGCATCTGAGTCCCCTTCCTCCCAACCACAACCTAATCCACCAATCAAAAGAACCGAAAAACCCCAACACTCAAAATCCAAATCCCACCCGACACCGAAACGCACAATGACAAACATCGATTCACAAAAAGCAACTTAACGAAGAACTGATAGATGCTCATGCTGGCATCGACGGCAATCCCCGGCCGAAGTAGCTCTCGAGCATCTGCTCCTTCATTGCCTTCGGGGCACTGTCCGCCAGTAGCTTCGTCAGTCCCTACCGAAATCAATGGACGAGACTCAATGAACAACACATGGAAATGATCGGATTGAAGACGACTGAGGTCGAACTGAACTACCACGATGCCCATATCGGGGAGAGAGAGATCGTTGCAGTGAAATCGAGGGATGAAATCGAAGATGCTTAGGATCGGATGAATTGAATTCTAGGGGTTTCGAGCTCTTCTGCTTCCCGCCTAATTTTGGAGGCTAACGCGTTTTGGGATGAAGCGTGGGCGTCACGCGCAAGTGTCGCGAGTGGGACGCTGTTAATTTAGTACTACTAGTACTGTTCTAGTGATAAACATTTGCACACAAAACTTAAAAATTTCTTCTTTTTCTTCTTTTTTAATTTCTGGGCTCGTATCAATCGTGAATTTACCAATTTTGATCTAGCGGGACTTACTCTCTTTCGGTCACCCTTGATGCATTTTTTTTTGTCTATTTTCCTTTTTTAAAAATTTTTAATTTTTTTGCAAAATAGACGGACGCCTAAACAATTGACAAAAATACAAGTTTCAACATTTGACTTGATCATTAAGAACAACCGGTTCTTCTTTAGAGTGGGTCATAATATGGGTTATATATGGCTCACTTTTAGTTAAATGAGTCAAATATGAGCCAAGTGAAAGTTAAACATAAGTCAAGTGAAAGTTAAATATGAGTTAAATATGAATTGAATGAGTTATTAGCTAGACTCATTATCTCTTTCCTTTCATCCCCCTCTTCTATGCGTTCTCGATCTCCATTGCCGATCCCGTCATTACGCCGTCGTCACCATCGTCGATTTTGAGCTTGCCATCGCCGGCTAGAGCTCAATCTAGATCTGGGCAGGCAAGCCGCAACAGAGCTTGGGCTAGCGAGCTCTAAGCTCACTGGCCGAAGCTCGGCCTAGATTTGAACAGGCGAGTCGTGAGGTCGCCGCCCTTAGCCGAGCTATGGCTCACTCGGATTTGAGTAGGTGAGCCCCGAACTCGGTAGCTGCAACAGATTTCGTGGCTCGCCAGATCTGGGCAAGCCCAAGCTTAACCACTGCTAGCTTTTTCGGCAAAACCTAGATTGGCTGAGTCTCGAGTTTGTCAGCCTTGGTTAAGTTCGAGCTCATTGGCCTTTGTCCTGGCCAGTCGTCGTCGGGCAGCATTAGTAGAGGAAAAGGGGGAAGAAGAAGAAGGAAGAAGAAAGAAAAGAGAAAATAAAGGGAAAATGAAAAGAAAAAAGAAAAGAAAAGAAAAGAAAATAATAAAATTCAATTTTTTAAAATAATTAAAAAATTTATTTTCTTCAAACTATTTCAATTTAGAGGTATCCACATTTTTTTATTTATTAATTTATTTATTATTTAATTTACTTTATAAATTTGATGTGAAATTTTTATTCAAATAATTTATATGTGAAAAGTTTAAAGTGGACTAAATAAGTAGGAGTAGATTTTCTTAAATTAAGTTAAATATTAATATGTGTTGGTAATATGAATCAGATATGGGTCGGGCTCAAGCAAGATTTCTTCTTAAGATAGAATTTTGGCAAAAAATGGATTAAATAAGTCAATGTGAGTTGGACCATTTTCGACTCGACTCAAATCCGACCAGACCCACCCATTTGACACCCCTAGTTCTTTACTCTCTCCAAGCTTGAGCCACTAAAGTCTGATTCCCAACACCTAAATTTTCATTTGAAGACTTTTCATTCATTTAATAAGAAAACTAGGATCGAATTCGATAGAGTTTAATCCTAAACAAGAACATCAATCTTGCATAGTCTTGTATTTGTAGTTGTTGCTGTATTTATTCGCATTTAGATATTAGAGACATTTAAATTTTGGGTATAAAGCATTCGCATCGAATAAAACGTGGATACGGTTGTGAGTGTTTTTGGGATTGGCTTAGTTCGCCCAGTATGAGAAAATGAGTCTTAAACTCACTCAAGATTCCACAACCAAGCCCGTGCGAGCCCGGCCCTAAGTCGATCAAACTCGGCCTAATGAAGGGGAAGGAAGTGCGGCCATTCAAATTTCAATGGGCCGACAACCATTTTCGAAGCCAATTCCAGTCTGAACACTTGAGAGGGAAGGAAGTTTCTTGCTCAGTTGCACGCGTAGAAAGTGGAAGAAAAGGAAAAGGAGAATCAAAGAAGGAAAGGGGCGTGCAGTCTCCATCTTGACAAAGGGAGCAATCTCGGCATTGAGGGACTAGGATTCCCGGCCGAAAGAAAACAAGAAAATCTGGACACGAAGAAGCAAGAGGATTCTCGGTCAATTGGGGCGGTGATTTCTCCAGCATATAATCATTGACAAAAGAGAGCTGGAAAAAGTAACGGTGTAAGCTTTTCTCCGGGGCCAAGAAAGAGATACAGAGAGAGGGTTATGGTCGCCAAAGGGGAGAAAACTTTTAACAAAAAGAAGAGAAAAACAGGGAAGTGCACAGCAAAAGAAAAGAGAGGAAAAGAAGAACAGAGGAGGCAGATTGTCGTGGAGCAGAGAGCTCTAAGGGCATGCGTGAGAAGGTGACAAAGACCAAAAGATGCAATTTCACCGTTTGATTTAATTTCATAGCATGTACATTCCTTTAAATATAGTATTCTAGAAATTCAATGATAAGTGTATAATTTAAAATCACTAGTCTAAAATTCCATTTTATGATTGAGATTTTTACATTATTAATATTTCATATTATTTATATATTTGAATATAAGTTATGGTCAGTAAATTATAGAGCAAGTAATGATCATTAAAGCTGATAATTCATTGCAATCGTTCAATCAATAGTACATGTGAAAGCTAGGTAGACCTTGAAACCTATCTTAGAACTTGTGACAGGATAGGTTTCGGGATATGTAGAATAGGTTTCAAATTTAAAAAAAAATGAGGAATCTGTTCCAATGGATAGATTCCAAGTTCCACTTAAAACTTTTATGAAATCTTGTGGAACTTAGAACCACTCATCCTTACTCACATATTTGATGGATAAGGATCACTTGGCATTTCACTAACATGTCTAGAATCAGCATCTATGAGTAGACTGCCTTCTACTTTTTGGTGTATCTTTCAAATGTGATAAATAGGCAACCATCTCCTGAACATTTCGGTTACTGCTTGCCATTGTTTATTCAACTCTTCTTTGTTTCCACATTCAACCATCAAATCCAAACACCTAGCAATACCGCAAGAGACGAAGACCACATTCTCTTATTTTCACACGCATAACAATAGAAGATATTTACAATCAATTTTTCTTGCTACAAACCAAATTAAAACACCATCTTTGAATTTCCCTATCCTAGTTTTAAAAATTTGAGATGTTTGACTAAATCAAGTCCTGATTTCAAACTCTAAAACGTTAAAAATGAGAAAACAATGTAAAATTAAAGTAAAAAGATGTCTATATATATTGATAAAATTACGAACTGAAAGCCTCCCTTCAAATTAACGCCTATTATCTGTTTTATATCTTTTGGACAATGACCTTTTGCCGGTAATATAGGATTAGAAAAATTAATTTATGAAACAATGTTACAGCTTGTTAGATATATTTGTAATGTGCATTTACCAAGTCCTTCACACATGGAGAATACTGCGTGTATGTTGTATATGGTCAATTTATTTCTAGAATCTTGATATCGTGTACAGAAAAGCCTTTAGTTTATTTGTCTCTCCCAAACATAACCCTCAAATCGAATCTCACTACCCCCACTTAGACAGTCTTCGCCATGATTCACCATGAAAGACTTCGAATCCTAGAAACACGTCGTCGAATCAATGCCAACTGGGATTCAGCTCCACCATGGACGAAAACCTCACATACCGCAACGACACAACTCATCCAAATCTTTGCCTTCATAACCCGCTGTCCTTCGGTGCTTGTTACTCAACAAACCACCCATCAGACAGGTAATAGTCCTCCGAGTTGAACAGTGGAAACAGAGACTCGGATCGCTGCCACATGCGGCAACAAGGTCAAGACCACAAACCTAACCTAGTTCATGTGTTACTAGTCTTTTTCTGATCCGTGTCCGCTTCGTGCTTATGTTTGGGCTTTGCTCCATCCTCAGAAAGATGATGTCAGCATCAAGTAACCACCATCTCATTTGTGCCACTCACCGCTCCACAACATCATAACATCATTGTTATTAGAGCTGGCAATTTGTGGTCACGTATCATGATCGGGTTTTGTAATCTTGTCAAGCACTCCAAAAGTGGACTTATCGAAAACTGGTTCGGGTTTCGGTTTGTGAGTCAACCGGTTGAACCACCCATCGGGCCTCCGGATCGACAACGAAGAATTTATTGATATATATTAGAGTATGGCAATTAGTACCAAAAAGAGCGCTCATGTGTTTAGGTGCATCTTGAGCATAAATGCTATGCGGGGAAGTTTCGTGAAAAAACTTGACTATCTCTTGTTTAATTAATACCTAAAAGAAACCAAGGGCAATCTTGCAAGAAAAAAGGGAGCGGAGGGGGGGCTTGTTGACCTCATAAAAGCTTTTTACCAAGGTTCGACTAGATCTTGATCGAAAGTTAACCTTGTTAAGATTATGATCAAAGGGCACAACTGTATTGCGCATTGTAAGAGTTTTCCAATGATGCCTACTTTGTCCAAATGGGACAATCGGGGTGTTTTCCAATTGCAAGGGATGCCTGATCCTTTGGATGTTCACTTGTTCGATTCCCCCAATATCGTCCTTAAAGGAAATGAGCTGTAACCACCTTTTGAAGTATGCTTGAAGATAAGAAAATATAGTGATCCGATCTTGAAGGCAACAGAGCCTTCAATTGTTTTGTTTGATATACATGATGAGTGGCTAAATAGTATACTAGAATACACTTCTCTCTGTCATTTCATTATATTTCTCAGTGCTCTTCATGTGAACAATGAAAGCTGAAATGTTACTACTACCTCATAAGAAAGTTGTCACTAAATTTCAAGATATCTAACTGCCTCTCATAGATGATCAGTGGATGAAGGTAATGCAATCCTTTAAATTTCTTTGTTAGATGAAAATTGTCATGCCCCGAACCCCGAGCATGCGACAACCCCTTCTCTTGGTCGATTGAAAGCGACGTCCCAGAACTCGTTGACGACCATTCATTTTAATCTTTCGTTATACGCAAGCGGAAGACGAACCATCCCCAGTCCAACAAATAATCAATCAATCAATCAGGGATAGAGGGATGAACAATAAGAACAACCATCACTACTCATTTATACAAATTACTAGATTAACCAATGGAGGATCGTTTTTCGATTTACAAGCCCGACAACAGGGGCCGATCCATCCTCTAAGCCAAACCAAAAAGGAACTAGGCTAGGCTAATCCAGTAGTATAAAATGAACACTCGGGTTCAGCACCACGGTCACTCGGACCCATCGGACTCGGCTCCGTCGGGTCGATCACTAGTGGAGTAAGGGTAGGATTCTCCACTGCGGTTGCGCCATTCTAGGGGCCTGAAAATTGTTAACCACGACGGGTTGAGATAAAATCTCAGCGAGTTCTTCCCCCTAAGCCTTGGTTAGTACACCAACTCAACCTGGGGTATCTCTCCAGAACCACCCCTCACTCAACTCGACCACAAACATCCAGCAATCAGCAATCAAACCACAGACAGGTTCAACCAACAAATAATTAATCGGTTCGCATGCAACCTTACCCGGCATGCCATACCCTGCACGTAAAACCTCATACAATACAAGCAATACAACCAACAATCAAAAGTTGGTTCGCATGCAACCTTACTCGGTATGCCATACCCTGCACGTTATAAGTCAGCACAATACACGCAATGCACATGGCCGTTAGATGATGCAGTTCGTCAATCACATGCGAGTCGCGTCACAAGCGATCTCACCTGGCCATTGCCACTCCCTGCACGTTATCAATTTATGCGTGCGTGCCATAAATCATGATGTGATCACTTCACGCATAATCGAAACTGGTGATGCAATGTTTCTCGTACACTTTGGTATCCACACATGTTCCATTGGGCCGAGGTGCAACGGCGCTACGGCGCCCTTCCTCCGTAGAGGCGCAACCGTGCCCTTCCGTACTATTGCTACGGCGCTACGGCGCCCTTCCTCCGCAGAGGCGCAACCGTGCCCTTCCGTGCATGCCGAGGTGTTACGGCGCTACGGCGCCCTTCCTCCGTAGAGGCGCAACCGTGCCCTTCCGTACCCTCCGAGGCGCTACGGCGCCCTTCCTTCGCAGAGGCGCAACCGTGCCCTTCCGTACCCTCCGAGGCGCTACGGCGCCCTTCCTCCGCAGAGGCGCAACTGTGCCCTTCCGTGCCCTCGGAGACGCTACGGCGCTACGGCGCCCTTCCTCCACAGAGGCGCAACCGTGCCCTTCCGTGCCCTCCGAGGCGCAACGACGCTACGGCGCCCTTCCTCCGAAGAGGCGCAACCGTGCCCTCCCTTTGGTGATTCAGACTATCGTAGCCAATGCACACATACTTGCACATACACTTGCATTTAAAATGTCGAGTCCTTTCTCACAAAAACGGTTCATTTCTGGTGTCTCTCGGACAAACCATTTCTCCCACCTTTCTCATAAAAGCGGTCCATTTTCGGTGTCCCTCGGACAAATCATTTTTCCCTTTTTGTGAAATTCACACGATTCATGCGAATGTTTATGCCACGACACATCAATTTCACTTCATATGATCAAGACACATGAAATTATGCACAATTTCACTTACGGATGAACAAAGTCGGTGAAGCGAATGTAATCCGTGAACAGTAATTTTCGAAATTCAATTAATAATAAATTAAATTCAGGAATTAAACAAAACACTGATTAAACACAAATTAATCAATCAATTAAGCTAAACAAGCTTAATTATCACATAATCCACAAATAAGCACAATTAAGCATAATTAAGCAAGATTAAGCTAATCTAATCTTAACCACATATCTAACCACCTATCTTAGGGCTAATACAACTTAATTAACCCTCCTAAACCAGCATTAACACTAATTAACCCAACCCTAAGCAAGTTTAGGCACTAAATAAGGATTAGGGGCTAAACTCACCCGTTAAGCGGGTCGGCGACGCGGACGTGGCGGCGACGACGAACTCGACACCCGGGGACCTCTACCACGACGATCCAAGGTGGTCTCGAGGATGGAACAGCAGCAACAAACTCGAAATACCCACCGCAACACCGAAAACCGCACCGCACGGGAGGAAAGTGGGCGATCGGAGTTGAACGGGCTGCCGGAGCTTCGGCGAGCGACGGGCCAGCGACCAACGGCACCTGGGGGTCGAGGGGGAACCACTTGTGGCTGGTATGGGCGGAGATTGGGTCGGAAAGGGAGGAAAATGGCCGAAACAAAAAAACAGAAGAAGCGGGCGGTCGAAAACGGTCCGGCCGGCGGTGGCTTTCGGCCGGAATACGGGTCTACCGGCAGCTCATTCCGGCGATCGGCCGATGCTATCTGAACTTTTTTCTTCTTTTGAACACAACGGTGGGTGGCACGGGACGAGATTCTAACGGGAAGGCAATGAACAACTCAGATTTCGGTGAAAGGTCTGAAACTGAAATTTCAGGAAGGAAGGGAAACTAAGGAGAGAAGTGTGTCCGATTTTTGGAGAAGATGAAGAGGACAGAGAGAGTGAAGTGAAGGCTGGAGATAGGCTTCATTAAAGCCATTAATGCTTGGCTCAAGTTCCCAAAAACATGACATCATCTTCTCTCTCTTCCTTTTTGACTTTTCTTCAAAATATCCAAGGGCATTTTAGTCATTTCCACTTTGCACACTTCCCAATGTGCCCTTGGGCTGAAAATGAAAGGCGGGCCTAGGAAACGGGCCGAAAAATGAATAGGAACGGGCTTGGGAATTTGTTGGGCTCGAAACGGCTCAAGGTTAGACAACGGGCTCGGGAGGGTTAATGATCGGTTTGGCCCAATGGGCTCACTTGCTTGCCTCGGGCCTTCCATGGTGGCTGTCCCACCTTGGGCGTGAGGCCCACACTGTTCTTGCCCGGCCCACGTCCTCATAGGCTCGGTTCCTCGGTCCGAAAATCCCTTTCCCAAAAACTCGGCTCAACCGACAGTGTCGACTGTCTAAGAAGCATCGTCCAAAAGTCCATCCCGGACGTTCCTGAAAATTCGAAGTCCAATCTTGGATTCTCATGCCTTGTCAACTTTGCCCAAATGTCATTTTGGTATAATTCAGACTGACAGACGGCTTCGAGGATTCACACGTAACCGACTCGTGCCAAACCACGTTCAAGACTTCTCGACACATGGACGTCCTTGACGACATGAAATTGCGAAGGATAGATTCTTATTTCAAAGTACACGATTATCAAGGATCGACATAGGGTCGTTCACGGGTTCGATAATAGTAGACGGAATCACCCATCGTCCCATTATTTCTGTCCGCAAATCGACTTCTATTCGTCCCTAAAATCGACCTGCATGACTACAGGATCATCCTTACGCAAGTCTCATGGTTGAGTCGTTTTCCTGTGTCAAGTTCTTTAGTCGCACGAGTTCTCGTCCTCGCAGCCTTTCCCTCAAGGTCGGTATCTCGGAAATGATTGGGTCCGAGCGGAATCAACCAACAATGCATTGGCGAAATTCACGTCACTCATCCCTAACAAGGCTCGAATTTCAGGACGTCACAAAAATTCTCCAATTTAATAATACCATACTCTTCATGATACATGTGGCACATTTTGCTAGATGAAATAGTTATTTTTATGTAAAATGTTACAATGACGACGTGTGACTATAGAATTTTTATATTGACTACAATCTTTCGCCTCTTTCTGTTAATGGCACTCATTATTTTCAGGTTATTATATGTTTGTAATTAATGAATGGTATTGCATATGTTTTCTTCTTGAGTTCTGTCGTGCATATGCTGTTGACGTTGCAATCTTCTGGCAGGTTAAAGTAAACAATCTTCTTTATTCTCTTTGTGGGGGTTAAACACACCACAAATGCTATAACTTTTGTACTGCGTTTACTTGAGTATCATAACTTCTTCTTCTTTTAAATTGCTTGAGTACTTTGACTTCTAAAAAATTGTATATTTAAGTGCCATAACTTTTAAAAAACTTTGACGCAAGTGTTGGAAATATAATGTGACTTGACACTTATGATGAACCTTTTTTTAAACATTTATGATATTCAAGTAATCGATTATTCAAGTAAGCGTCATACAAAAATTATGAAACTCAAATAATTGACAAGAACTTATGGTATTCAAGTGATTGCCAAACGAAAGTTACCACGTTTATGGTGCCTTTGTCCGTCTTCATGTATCTTGATTTCATTTTATATCCTCTATTTTTAAAGCTATGAATCTCTGATTTAAAATTTGTCATTAAATGAATGATATATGGAAACTCCTAGTACGATGACCCATTGACTGATCAATGGAACTTCCAGGAAATTTCCAGGATGACTTGTAAACCGTGTTCTGCTTTTTTGGCATGTCCTTTAAATGTGACTAATGGATGAGAATTTATTGAGCAATTTTGTAAATTGCGTCTGAGGAAGATTCTTCAGTGAAGGTCCCTTATCTCGCGACACAAAATGAAGGAAGACTTTGACCTGATTCCCCTCGCCAGTCTTTTCTTTTGAGTAGGTTTTGTCGGCTTTTGCCCTATCACTTTCTCTACGACTAAGCAAGTGAGATGGGGGACAAATTTTGTCTTTTTTGGTCGGAAGAAAAGAAAAGGAAAAGAAGAGGAAAGTGCAACAAAGCGAGCAAAGATATTAGAAAACTTTGGCTTGCTTTCCTGAGTTACACGCTATGAAGTAGATTAGCTAACAACGATGATTTGGGACTTGTGAGCTTTCCAGACAAATTAACTAATCAGGATTAATTTAAATTTGATCATTCATCACCCCCTCTCAATTCCTTCTTTTAAAGTTTAAATTTTAAATTTAAGATAAGCGAGTTGCAACTTTAAAAGTTAGAGTAAAATATATCAAGCTATTCATGATTGGATTATAATCTATAAAATAGTTCGTATTGAGAATTTGCAAATCAATCCATTTTATAAACAAGAAACATATTGTTTAGGGCACTCCAAATTGACTCCATTGCTAAATCTAAGTATCTATGCTATTTTACAGCTTAATTTTCAAAATCAAGCCGATTTCATTGCAATCATTTTATTTTTAGTGGGATGCTACATATATATGAGTTTGATTTTGTGTAATCTTTATTAATATGATCGGTGATTTATCAAAACTCACAAATATTCGAAATATTGTTAGAGTCTTTTATGTAGCCATATTTATGTTTAATCATTGGTATCCTACATATGTATATACTATAAATGATCATTTGAAAAGGTAAGGCATAGTCAAGCACTCAAAATTTGTGATATTATTTTGTAGCTAAGTACTAATGTGGTTAACTCTTTTCAATCTCTTACATTATCATAATTGCTTTTATTGGTAACGCTGGCCACGTAATACTTCATAAAAGGAGGTTAAGATCATGATACATATATAATAATTTTAATTTAAGTAAACAAATTAATTCCATGTAAGGTTAAGATTCCAATATAATAATTTCCATTTATTAATTACATTAATTCCAATAACAGATAAGTCTCTTCACTTAAAAGCTATTAATGTGTTTTCTTAATATTAATGGTGTTTTTAAAGAACTCACGTCTTAATATTTATTTTGGGAATTTCGGTGGCCAAACCAATGCAAAACAGACAAGATACACATAAACATGAAACAAATTAATCAAATGATGAAGGAATAAGCCAAACCAATTTGATAATTCATAGCCTCCTCTCATCACCTTCTTCTAAAATTTTAATTTAAAATTTAAGATAAGCGAGCTGCAATTTTAAAATGTAGAATAAAAAACCGTAAGATATACAAATAAAAAATCTCCAACAACCAATATCTGCCATTCATTTTAGAAATTTGCATATTCAAGAGAACAAAAAAATAAGTCTAACATAGGAGAATATTAAAATAAACACTAGCAACTTGATATTTGGTATTTCTCTTTCTCCCACACGTAGTGCATGTACACAATTTTCCGTTACCATTAGATTAGCCCAAGAATTTAAGAGAAAAGTTGTCAATTATAGAAGGGAAGAACATAAATAAGTGGTACAATGTCGGTTCGTAACAGAATGAACGGTATTGTCACATTCGGTAGGTATTAATCGGGTCTTTAAAGAATCTCGAGCATCCGGTTGATATTGAAAAAGTTGATGACTAATGTTAATTTCATGGAAATTTTACACATTATGTGGAAAAATTACCAAAAAAAAATCTTAAATTTTTTGTACAAATGCCAATTCATAGCCTAAACTTTTCAAATTGACTAATTTAGTTTTAAACTCTTGGACAATTTACTTAATTTAATCATTTTAATTCATTTTGGTTGGATTATTAACATGGACCTTGGCCATCCTACATGGCACGACATCTATTGAAGTGGACAATTTCTACAGTTTTTCAATTATTTATTTTTTACTATTTTCATTTTATTTTACGTTCTTTTGTTTTCTCAGCGACACTGGGGCAAGGACCCGCAAGGATCGCTGGCCACAATGAAAAAGAAAATAAAGTAAGAAAAGATGCAGACAGACACATCATTGCACCATTCAGCAAGACACCTCGAATTTCGAGTTGGGCCATGGCAAAGAAGAGAAATGTCGAGAGACAGGGAGAGAGATGTGGACAAAGGTGGGGCTAAGTTGGAGAGGCGGTGATCGCGGGGGACAAAAGGATGGTAACGTTATTGGCAGTACGGTTGGAGGGGAGGGGGGAGAGGAAGAGAGAGAGAGAAATGGTGTGACAGAATAAGAGCTATTTCATATGACAGTTATATTACGTGATGTAATAAATCGATGCAAGTGAGTGGTTTAAATATTTCAGCACCCATTAGAATAAAGATCGATTACGCCACGTTAATTATATGATCAATGCATAATATAAATTTGTGATATCATATATCTTTCCATGTTTGTTTGGGATCTAGATCTATATACTATAAAGTTTTATTTGAAAAGATGGGGCCTAGTCAAGCATTCAAAGTTTGTTACATTATTTTATAACTAAGTAATAATGTGAATGACTATTTTCAGTCTCCTATATTATTTAAATGCGTTTATTGGTGACACCGGCACTTCATAAAGTGAGTTAAGATCATGTATGATATATGATAACTTTAATGTTAATAATTAAATTGATTCCACATAAGGTTAAGATATTGTTACATATATAATAATTTTAATTTAGTAATTACATTAATTCTGATGGCAGATAAGTCCCTTCACTTAAAATCTAGTAATGTACTTTTATTAATAGTATGGCGTTTTCAAATAAAATTCGCATTTTATTATTGATTTGGGAAATTCGTTGGCCAAACCGATACAAAGAAGACAAGATATTCGAAGTCCGGCGCCTTTTGCCCTTCCCCATGACGCCAGAAACCGCGAGGTTCTTATATAGAGAGCCCACGCTCAGATCCAAGCACCCCCGAAAAGCAAACTTTCCTGAGAGAGAGGATTTGATACCTGTGGTGTTTAAAGATCCTGCAATGGAGATAGGGACGAGTTCACGGACATCATCTGGACCTTCATACGAGGTTTTTCTAAGCTTTCAAGGAGTCGACACCCGTCATGGTTTCACTGATTTCCTTTACCATGCCATGGTTGGGGCCGGGATCCTTGTCTTTAGGGACGATGAATCCCTTCATGTCGGTGAAAAAATTTGTGGTGAACTTCTACAAGCAATTGAGAACTCCAAAATCTACATTCCCATATTCTCCAAAAATTATGCTTCGAGTCACTGGTGCCTCAGAGAGCTCACACACATGGTCGAGTGCACCTCGAAATCGAATGAGAACAAAGAGATTCTACCCATTTTCTTCGATGTGGAACCTGAAGACGTCAAGCTCAAAACAGACTTATATAGTGAAGCTCTTTCAGAGCTCCAGGAAAAGTTTAGTACAGAAGTGGAGTCATGGAAAGAGGCTCTCAATGAAGTGGGCAAGATAAAGGGATGGAACTTGAAGAAAGATCAAGGGTAAATGTCTTTAACTTGTCGACTGCCATCTGTAAATTTCGTTTTCCTCCCTGTTCAGTTTAATTATGGTATTGTTGGTGAAATTATAGTTTACTCATCTAGTTGATTTTATACAGTTTTAATAGCGTTCATGGCAACGGCCGCTGCGGCTATCGGCCACTATAGCAGTGAGAACGAAATTCTCCTCGGTGGCCCCTATCGGCGGTATCGCTGCAATAGCTCCAGTCTTTGGCACTATTGTGGTGGTAGCGCACCCTTCTTATCCTGATTCTCTCTCTCCTCATACTTTTAGTCTCTCACACAGTAGCCACGCACGAACAGTAATATGTCTCCAAAGAGCTCCACCAAGCTGTCGGCCAGCCACCACAGCAGCTCGCCTGTCAGTCGCCGCCACTTCTTCGTCGTCAGCCCAACACGAAGCAGCCAGAAGCCAGCTCTGATCCATTCGTCTCCTCACTTTCTCTCTTTCACTCACGGTGGCGAGTTGGATCCGGGATCTGGACGCCCACATCCGGAGTCGCCGACCTTGGCCCAAGGCTGATGACGCCATCCCCGGCAATTGAAGGGCCACGACCCACACTTGACGTGGAGAATTGAGGCAAAGCTAAGATGGCCAGTCAACGGGCACAACGGGCGACGGCACCGAAATGCGATGGCGACGGTGCAGGCATGGCAATGGTGGGGGCTGACGGTGATGGTGACTGAAGCTGGGGAGTGGAGAGAGATTGGCAAAAATCACAATCGTATTAATGTCTAGATTCTTTGCCAAATTTACACATAACGTGTCACTTTGGTAGTAGTTTTATATATAAAGTTATCCCTAACATGGATGTTACCTTGCAGCCAAGGAGATCTTATATGTTGGGTAATTCAAAGGCTTTCATTGAAGTTGAAGGTTGCATATGAAAATGTGCCTGACCATCTAGTTGGAGTTGATGATCGCGTAAAAGATATAATCAAAAAGTTGGATGTGGGATCTGATGGTGTACGATTTCTTGGAATCTATGGAATAGGCGGTGTTGGCAAAACAACTCTTGCTAAGGTCATCTTTAACACCCTATCTTCCAGGTTTGACCAATGTTGTTTCTTTACGAACGTTCGGGAATCATCAAAAGGCTATGATGGTCTGGTAAATTTGCAAAAACAACTATTATCCAAGCAACTTGATTCTCGTTCTCTTGATCAAATTTGTCAAGTGAATGATGGGATCAACATGCTTGAGAAGAAAGGAATACTTAAAGATAAGAAAGTTCTCATTGTTCTTGATGATGTAGATGAGAAAAAACAAATTAAAAGTCTAGCAAAAAAAGGTGATTGGTTTGGTTTTGGTAGTAGGATTATCATAACTACCAGGGACCAAAGTG
This sequence comes from Corymbia maculata, assembly GCA_014182735.1. Taxonomy (NCBI): domain Eukaryota; kingdom Viridiplantae; phylum Streptophyta; class Magnoliopsida; order Myrtales; family Myrtaceae; genus Corymbia; species Corymbia maculata. The sequence goes on along the minus strand of CM024683.1, from coordinate 21,492,660 downwards.
TCCTAGTGATTGAGGGAGAAGCTACAAACGTTTTGACTTATGATGTACAAGAAATGGAATTCAATCATGCTCTTAAACTTTTTAGTAGGCATGCCTTTAGAAGAGACTCTCCACCAATAGATCGTGTCTACCTTTCTGGAAAAATTGTCCATACTTTGGGAAAGCTTCCTCTAGCTCTTGAGATTATAGGTTCATCCCTTAATGGTAAATCCAAAGAATTATGGGTTGACACATTGGAGAAGCTACAAGAAGCTCCTCCTAAGGAAGTCCAGACAAAATTGATGATAACTTATGATAGGTTAGATCATACACAAAAGGAAGTATTCGTGGATATAGCTTGTTTTTTTGTTAATGAGAAGAAAACATACCCTTTCTACATGTGGGATGCTTGTAGATACCACCCACACGATGCCACTGAAGTCCTCATTCTCATGTCCTTGATAAAACTCAAAGACAACCACACTTTTTGGATGCATGACCAAGTGTGGGACCTTGGAAGAGAAATCGTACGTAAAGAGAATTTCACTGATCCCTGTGAGCGTAGTAGAGTGTGGAACTACCACGAAACCTCGGGCATTTTGAAGCACAAAGAGGTAAAAAAGGAAATAACAATTTATTTTCCTATGAATTGTTGTAGACTATTCTTGCAAAAGGATAAATTAATCACTATTAGCATTTGTGATTGTTTGGTTTTGACCTTCACATGTGGACTTTTGGGTGTTTCCATTGTTAGGGAAGTAGGAAAATAAAAGCAATGTCATTAGGAAAACATGGTGGATATCGTGAAGACATTCTGACATGTGATGGCTTTGCTCAATTACGAAACCTGAGGTTCTTTCAAGGGAATGGTGTGTGCTTTGTTGGAGACTTCAATAATCTTCTCCCCAGTTTAAGATGGCTTTCTTTGAAACATTACTCTGGCAAGTTTGAGGCAACAAACTTTAATCTAACTAACTTACTCGTTCTTGACCTTTCACAAAGCTATATTTCGAAGGAATGGATTGGCTGGGAACAAATCAAAGTATGATACAAGCCCCACTCCGCATGCACATACCGTTTCTTTTGTCATTTTTTTCCCCTATAGGTAGTTTCTTAACATATATTTTATCAAATTGTTTTGTAGGCATCAAGTAATCTAAAAGTACTAGATCTTAGTGGCTGCAATGGCTTAAGTAGAACCCCTGATTTATCCGCATGGGTGTTCTTGGAGAGATTGATTCTTGAAGACTGTTGCAAGTTAGTTTACATTGACCCATCCATTGGTAAATTAAAGTTCCTAATTACCTTGAACTTGTATGGATGTCTCTCTCTTCGAGAGTTTCCTGAAGAAATAGGATGTCTACAAGCTTTGAAAGAGATTGTCCTGCCTTGTGGGCCGTGTGAATATGTGGAGACGCTTGGTGGTTTGCAGTCATTTTTGACATTTAACGTACCAAGGCAGATTAGCAAATTGCCATACTGGATTGGACAACTGGTGAAAATTAAGCAGTTAAATTTATCGGAGTGTACAGAGATAAAAGAACTTCCAGACTCAATTGTGAAATTACAATCATTAGTGGAGCTGGATCTATCAAACACACGTATATCCAAATTGCCATACTGGATTGGAGAACTGGTGAATATTAAGCAGTTGGATTTATTGAAGTGTACAAGGATAAAAGAACTTCCAGACTCGATTGGGAAATTACAATCATTAGTGGAGTTGGATCTATCAAACACACGTATATCCAGATTACCTGCCATTGTGAGTCATCGCTCTCATCTCCAAACCCTTAAGCTACAAGGATGTCCCGAACTTAGACAATTGCCGGATCTTCCCCCAAATTTGCCTTGTCTCATGTGGGGCCCAAAAAATTGCTATTGTTCCTCTGAAGAGGAGTTTAGAAACGAGCCGGAGAAATATTGGCAGGAGCTAAACCGTGTTCGTGGGCAATATGAGCTGGAGACAGACCTTCGTGCACTATCTCAACCGAAAACACCTGTCGCCGCTTTTCCCACTAGCATCGATACCCCATCTCAGCTTAAAACACTAAGATTGTGTTGCAAAAATGTGCAATTCCTCCCCCAGCTCCCATCTAGTTTAAGAGAGTTACAACTTCGAGATCTTGCGACCACGCGATCTCCGAATTTGTCCAATTTGAAAGACTTGTCAATCTTGAAATTCTATAAATGTTCGCTAGAATTCTCTAGTGAATTTGATGCGGAGTCGGAGGAACTCCATGTCGAGCTTTGTGAGCTTAGGAAAGTGGACGCGCCGTTGCAGCTGGAAATGAAAAGATTGAGATCATTAAAGATGGTTGATTGTGAGTCTTTTCCAGATGTATTTGATATGTCGAGCATGAAGAATCTAGAAGAGGTAAGTCTGGTACTTTGCCATTCGTTAGTCGAGATTCGTGGCCTTGAGGAATTGAGATCCCTTTGCTCCCTATCGGTCTCCCGTTGCCCTTCCGTGGAGAGGATATCAGACCTATCGAAATTGAAAAAGCTGTGGGAGCTCAACATATCATTTTGTAGTAAGCTAAAAAGCGTGCAAGGTCTCGAACACTTTGAATTTTTAAAGGAGCGGAGAATCTTTTGTAATGGAGAGTTTTGGGGGTGACACCTGAAACACTGCATCATCCACCTCCGCCATCGTATCCAGGAGTCCTGTCGACGGCTCCGATTCAACTTCCCCGTCCGACGAGCTCAGATCCGCTGCATTCTTCGGCGTGCCGTCGCTGCCTCCGCCTCTGCCTCCGCCTTCGCCTCTAGGGGCCCCATCGGCAGCTGGAATGTGGGAGCACCAAGTTTCGCCGAAGCTAAAAAGCGTGCAATGTCTCAACCACTTGGAATCTTCAAAGAAGCAGAGAATCTATGGTAATGGAGAGTTTGGGGTTGACACCTCAAACGCTGCCCACACCTCCGCCGTCATATCCAGCAGTCCTGTCGGCGGCTCCGATTCATCGTCCACGTCCGGCGAGCTCAGATCCATTACATTGTTCGGCGTGTTGCTGCCGCCTCTGTCTCCGCCTCCGCCATCGTCTCTATGAGCCCCATCAGGAAATGGAATATGGCAGCACCAAGTTTCGCACTAAAACTTGCACTGGTAAATTCTGAATTGCACAATATGTTTGCGCAATTACCTCTATCCCTGTTCAGATCTGGATATGGAGTTTTGTTACAGGGGTTTGATGGTGAAGTTTCTGGTGTTGAGCTAATTGGGAAATCTGTGCTAATGGATATTTAGTTTTACATTTGATCTGGTGTTCAGACAGTGGTAAAAACCCCACATTTCAAGAGAAGTTCATGTTCACACTCGTTAAAGGGCCTAGGGAGTTGAATCTTGCAGTGTGGAACCGCAATATCCTCACTTTTGATGACTTCACCGGCAGGGGAAAGTATTACTTCCTACATTGAATCCATTTTGCTAACAAAACTGTTACTGAGTTGTTTTGAATTTTGGACCTTGAGTGGCTAGTGTTCTCATCCTAGTCGTCTTTTCCATGGTCTCAAGGGTTCGGCTCTATAAGGTTCTTTCTGAGAGCTTTAGTAATACAACCTGGCCTCTTAAGACTGAAAAATAGGCAGGTACGACCACTTGAACCTGTTCCTCTTTTCTTATGCATGTAAAATTATGCATCAGGTTCAAAAGCAAAATCCAAAAAAAAAGAAATTGTCAGAAGATGGAATGCATAAGATGACCTTTGTGTAAAAATAGTGGTGTGATTTCTCTAATTTACTCATTTGCAATAATAACTCGCACTAGGTTCTGCTTTGCTTTTGAAATTAAATGCCAACCGCTGAATTGTTGGGGTTGTCGTCATCATTATCATCGTTAAAAAGGTTTGATTGCTTGGACAATTTGCTGGAAACTTGGGTGTTTCATAGTACTGCTTGCATTTTCCATATCCATTTTAGTCTGTCATTTGTGTGTTAGGGCTTCGCATGTCATATTTTTCAACTTATATTGTTTTGCTCTCTATGGATATCATATATTTTGTAAACTGGTGAAATATGAGCTATTTGCTACTATTGAGTGTATTTATTCCTTTTAGGAAGTAATAATCTTGCACAATTTAGTTCTCCCTGTAGTGCCATTGCTGGCACTACTCAAGTTCTTCTAGCTAGATTCTAATATTGTTAATTTTGCAATGGAACAAGGAGAATACTTGTCTTGGAAGTGATGAAAAGGCCTTGTTCTTTTCCTTTTCCTTTTTTTTGTCAAGAATATCATTAGGTACTTACTAACATTTGATATGACAGCTCTTGAGATCAAAACATCGTGATATCATATGTCAAACCAATTCTGTAATAATGATATCGACTACTTCTTGCGGCTAAAGTAATGGAGTTTTTACATATTCCCAAGGGTGTGAGACAGGTGTTGCCCAGAATCCTTGATACTGTCACATAAACTTTTGTTCCTAAAATCCTTTTGGGGTCATGATCAGCTGAAATAATGTGGGATTTCCAAATTGTTGAGCACTCATCTGAGTATCTTAATATATTGTGGTATTAGTGAGTACTATGATCAGAAGGACAAATTTGATTTGTGCTCTGTTTTGTTCTCAAACAGCTTATGTACAAAAAAGAATTCAACACAAAGTATGTGGGATTCATGAGAGATGGAGCAAAATGGTTGGTAGAGAACACAGATTTTAAACCTGTTGGTAGGATTCATCCCTCTTTACTATTCTGATGCTATCTTAGTGAGAAACTTTTTTTTTTTTTTTTGGTATGGTGATTTGCTTCACAGTCATCTTATCTTCAACTTTTACCTAGACTCACTCATTTGTAGTGTACTTCGTGATGTTCCTCAATTGTTATGTAGAAACTGTGCTAGGATATAATTTTCTGTTAGGTAGCTACCTTTTCTATTGCCACAAATTTTTACTAGGAGCTTCACTACAAGCAAGTGTTATTTTTCTAAGGCATGGCAAGAAATGCATACTTTCGTCTTGTTTGATTTTCTCCATGATGACACAAGTTGCAATATGGTGCTGTTATAAATATCAACATGAACACATGATATTCTGTTGATCTCTAAAGACATGCGTGTGTAAGACAATGCTTAAGCATAAGTTGCTATCAGGCATTTGAGCACTACACAGGTTCATTTTATCTAAACCTACCCTTGAGAAATAGCGCAACTTGGTGATCTAATTTCTTTCTTGTTCTGCAACTTGTAGATTGAGAAGCAATCTTGCAGGATGCAATATGTGCTATTCAATGCATAAATTGGTTAGTTGTCTGTTGCTGCATATGATGATTTGATTCCATCCCATCCTATCTTCCTTGAAAGCCAGGTGAGAAATTGATTTGACATACGACAAATTTCCTCATCAAAGTTAAGAATGAACATGTTTCATTGCCGAATTGCCATCTAGGACTTAAGTACTGTTGGTATTTTGCCAGATTTCACATTGTTGCATTCTCATATGAAGTCTAGGCTCAAGAAAATGACACTACGATAAAGCTATACGAAATTATTCTTGTTGAGGGCTTGAAACTTGAAGATGTACCTGCAAGAGTGTATACAGTCCATGTCTACCTTTGAGATTGCTCGGTGTAGAAGGATCACCGATAAGATGCATGCTTATGAAGTAACTTCTCCAAGTGAGTATTGTTCTTTTTTAGGGGAATTAATTAGACAACTATTTTATCTACGATCATCATTATCATCGTCATATGAGATTGACTTGTCCTTGATTGGTTATCATACAAATGTCAGTTGAAGATTCGTTTGTCGTTTTCGTGACTTTTAATGTGATAATGCTAGGTGCTAACAATATTTCTTTTTTGGTTCCAGGGTAGTAGAAGTTATCCAAAGGAGTTGAGTGAGAATGGCATTGCATGCACTATCTCCTTGGAATTCAAATTTACTTTGACGGGACATGTTTTGCAGAGAATTGAGAACTTTAGCAATCATTTGAATATGTAATATTAGTATAGGCAAAGCAGAGGCTATAGTTATGCTTTCAAAATGAGACTCATCTAGATTGTTTCTCATGTTTCTTCTTTTCTATTTAGTAAGAGAAAAGGGGAGAGAACAAAAAGCCCATCTTGGTAGTTACCTTTGACTTCTGCTCAAAATGTAAGATACGACATACAATGTGATTTAAGAGATCAATTCCAGTAGAAACCAAGGCGATCAATGCATATGAATTGCAAAATAGATTTTGATTTACATATGACTTAAAGATTTAGCAGTTTGCACTTGATCATTTGCAAAATATGCAGTGTGACTGCGCTCTTACACCTACTGCTTATGATAGCCATTTGCAAATAAAATTGGTTTTCCCTCTGTAACTTGCAAGATATTTAGATTGTATGCAGACTTTGTTCGTTATAAATAAAATGGAACCAGCATAGGACGCGACGGTTTACAGTGAAGGTAATTTGCTGAAGGTAATTTGCTATACGAACATTTCTTGACAAGCAATAATAAAATTAGAAAACAAAGGAAAGTTTCCAGGCCAAAGGAAGAGGACTTCTGGGGTTCGACAACATTATCACATAACTATACAACAACAGCTTCCTGCTGAAACTTTGACATTTCTTCTGGTAGAAGCTTTCTCTCATCAGGGTCGTGGAGGATAATGCCCCGAATAAGGACCTGAGAAATGAACAACTACTAAAGACACTTGGCAGTGAACAAAATAGAATCGACCTAATAATGAGATAATCCATGCACCACTGTTGCAGAGCGGTGGGAGTTTCATGGAGACGTGAGCAATGGAGAATCAGGTGTGGAAGCTTGCAATGTCAGTCTCATACAGATATAACTTGTATTTTCCTTCCTTGCATGAACTGTCTGCGAGCATGAAAACATGGCGAGAAAGCGGTGGCAAATATTTTCTAATGTCATCGTGAAATATGATTGTTGTCTTGTGTTGTTATCTCATGAAGAGTTTTTCTAGAGATGAAAATAAATAAAAAATCTGCACAGCATTGTGCAGACAACATAGCCGTGCCAAAACCGCCTCAGCATCATTCAAACAATTCAACCCCCCCAACACCAACTCAGCAACATCAAAGTAAACTAATTTGCACTCTGTCCAACAAGAAGTACCACTTTCGTTCTAGCATAGGAGGCAAACTTCATCCTCCCTATAAAAATTTATACGACACTCTTCCAAAATTGCAGTACCATAAGACATGACCCATTCTTAAGGAAAGGAAAGCATCAACTTGCTTCCAACTACAGGCAAAAACAGCATCTCCAAGTCAGGACTTGCTCAATGAATAGCATTCTTACATTCACATCATTTAGATCCATGTCGGCAGGCAGAAAACTCTCAACGGCTTTTTGAAGTTCCTCAAACCCAGGACCATGGTTGGCATTTTAAAGCTGCCAAGGAACCTGGGCTGGGAATTTACAGACTTTTGTAGAGAATGTCTTAGGCTTGAATGCCAGATTGGGGGATTGAAGTCTGCATTTGCTTCCCTGTCATCTGGTGCAATTACGGTAGTTAATCAGGCCAAAACTCTTTAACAGATCTGTATAAGCACACTGGTGCTTTTGTTTATCTAATTGATTTCATGAATAGGATGATGCAACACCATTAGCACATCAGCAAAGTTATAAGAGAGCAAGCGGGCACAAGCAGCAGGGGCATGGCAACAAACTACCATTGATTTACAACTCGATCACCAAAAGTTTAAAAATGATCACAGAGATCTGAAAATTTGTGCACTGCTAGGGCAATCAATGGCTTACGAAGTGAGAAAAAGGGATTACCATTCATCCATCAAAAGTAGCATCTAAACACATCTCTTCGCCAGAGCAATGTGTGACATTACACCTTCGCATACATTAAAAGAAGGACAATTCCAGGTGCTCTATCCTCAAAAATATCAAGCTGACACACCTTCCTCTTAGCAGGTACAAATAGATTCTTAGCTGGCTTAAAAAGGATTCTAATCTGTAGAAAATAAATGAAAGGAACCATCGGGTAAAAGAGGGTGCATTTTGGAAGTCACTTTCATTTGTTCAAGCGTTAGTTACCGGCCTTGTGATGACTCGTCTTTAGCTGCCTTAATCTTCTCTATCGCCTGACAGACATGGTAATATAACATTGAAAACACGTATGTTCTCTCCTTCAGAGTAAAAGAAGCAACTTCCTCGAGTAGGCAACTGACCAACACATCACTGAAGATGGAAGCCATACCTTCGTCACTCTGTCAATGTTGAACCCATTCGCATTCACAAGAGAGGAAATTAAGCCCTTGAAAGGGAAATAACAATCAGTTAAGCGAGTCAAAAATTCAAAAATGAAATGTTGCAAGTAAATCCCAACATAAAAATGGCCCACCTCCTCGTTTGGAGCAGTCCATTTTATCTCAGGTTGTTCTTCCATAGAAACTATTGGTTCCTTGAAAAGCCGTTGAGCTTCGCTAGAGGGCCAATTATCTGGTATCTAATAGCTATTCAAAAACAAGCAAACATTTCCTTAAGAAGGACAACCAAACTGAATGAAGACTTCCAAGTAATGCAAAGAACCTCTAGGTCTTAAGGATAGAGAAATGATTTTTGTTCAAGTGAGATGACAGAACAGACAAAGCAGATGTCAGAATAGATAAAAGTATTATAGCAAATAAACACATGAAGTAGCAGGGCTGATGCACTGATCGCCAGCCCAAATCTATTGGTGGCGAATGATCTTTCAGTTTCAACTTGTTGATTAATTATTTCCATGCCAGCTGAGATTGAGATATAATTCCTTTAAGTCCAGGAATTCAGCAACCAAGACTATTACGGTGAGAAATTTTGCTGCCTAATTTTGCTTACAAGTCAGGGGACAAGAATCAACATCTATGAGTAGACTACCTTCTGCTTTTTGGTGTATCTTTCAAATGTGATAAATAGGCAAGCATTTCCTGAACATTTCAGTTACCGCTTGCCATTGTTTATTCAACTCTTCTTTGTTTCCACATTCAACCATCAAATCCAAATACCTAGCAATACCACAAGAGACGAAGATCACGTTCTCTTATTTTCACATGCACGACAATAGAAGATATTTACAATCAATTTTTCTTGCTACAAACCAAATTAAAACACCATCTTTGAATTTTTTTTATCCTAGTTTTAAAAATTTGAGATGTTTGACTAAATCAAGTCCTGATTTCAAACTCTAAAACGTTGAACAAATGAGAAAAAGCGTAAAGTAAAAGTAAAAGGATGTCTATATATATATTGATAAAATTACGAACTGAAAACCTCCTTCAAATTAACGCCAATTATCTGTTTTAAATTTATTTGGACAATGATCTTTTGCCGGTAATATAGGATTAGAAAAATTAATTTATGAAACAATGTTACAACTTGTTAGATATATTTGTAATGTACATTTACCAAGTCTTTCACACATGGAGAATATTGTGCAACATATGGTCAATTTATTTCTAGAATCTTGATATCGTGTACACAAAAGTCTTTAGTTTATTTGTCTCTCCCAAACATAACCCTCAAAACGAATCTCACTACCCTCACTTAGACAGTCTCCACCGTGATTCACCACGAAAGACTTCGAATCCTAGAATCACGTCGTTGAATCGATGCCAACTGTGACTCAGCTCCACCATGGACGAAAACCTCACATACCGCGACGACACAACTCATCCAAATCTTTGCCTTCATAGCCCGCTGTCCTTCGGTGCTTGTTACTCAACAAACCACCCATCAGACAGGTAATGGTCCTCCGAGTTGAACAGTGGAAACAGAGACTCGGATCGCTGCCACATGCGGCAAAACGGTCAAGACCACAAACCTAACCTAGTTCATGTGTTACTAGTCTTTTTTTGATCCGTGCCAGCTTCGTGCCTATGCTTGGGCTTTGCTCCATCCTCAGACGTCAGCATCAAGTAACCACCATATCATTTGTGCCGCTCAATGCTCCACATCATCATAACATCATTGTTATTAGAGCTGGCAATTTGTGGCCACTTATCATGATCGGGTTTTGTAATCTTGTCAAGCATTCCAAACGTGGACTTGTCAAAAACTGGTTCGGGTTTCAGTTTGTCAGTTAACCGGTTGAATCACACATCGGGCCACCGGATCAATAACAAAGAATTTAATGATATATGTTAGAGTATGGCAATTAGTACCAAAAAGAGCCGCTCATGTGTTTAGATGCATCTTGAGTGTAAATGATATGCGGCGATTATCTCTTGTTTAATTAATACTTAAAAAGAAACCAAAGGCAATCTTGCAAAAAAAGGGAGGGGGGCTGTTGACCTCATAAACACCTAATTTTTTACCAAGGTTCGACTAGATTTTGATCGAAAGTTAACCTTGTTAAGATTATGATTAAAGGGTACAACTGGATTGGGCATTGTAAGAGTTTTCCAATAATGCCTACTTTGTCCAAATCGGACAATCGGATCGCTGGATGTATTGTCGCAAGAGATGCTTGATCCTTTGGATGTTCACTTCTTCGATTTCCCCAATATTGTTCTTAAAGGAAATGAGCTGCAACTACAGTTTGAAGTATGCTTGAAGATAGAAAATTTTGTTATCTGATATTGAAGGTAATAGAGCCTTCAATTGTTTTGTTTGACATACATGATGATTGGCTAAAGAGTATATTAGAATACGCTTCTTTCTCTCATTTCATTATAATTCTTAGTGCTCTTCATGTGAAAAATGAAAGTTGTAATGTCACTAGACAGTCGTCACTAAATTTGATGATATCTAACGGTCTCATGGATGGTCAATCGATGAAGGTAATGCAATCCTTTGAATTCCTTTGCTAGCTTAAAATTCTCCAATTTAATGATACCACTTTTTGCATGATACATGTGGCAAATTTTACCAGATGAAATCGTTATTTTTATGTAAAATGTTATAATGACGATGTATGGCTATAGCATTTTCATGTTGAAGACAATCTTTTGCCTATTTTTGGTAATGGCACTCATATTATTTCAAGGTTACTATATGTTTGTAATTAATGAATAGTACTATATATGTTTTCTTCTTGAGTTCTGTCGTGCATACGCTATTGATCTTGCAATCTTTTGGTAGGTAAAAGTACTTTGCGGTATTGAACACATCACAAGTATTATAACTTTTGTACTGCGCTTATTTGAGTGCCATAACTTTTTTTTTTCAATTATTTAAGTGCTTTGACTTTTAAAAAACGTGGCACATCTTTTAAAAAACTTTCATCCAAGTGTCGGAAATACAATGTGACTTGGCACTTGTAATGAACGTTTTTTAAAAATTTATGACACAAGTGATTGATTATTGAAATAAGTATCATATAAGAGTTATAAAACTCAAGTGATTGAAAAAAACTTGTGGTACTTCAGTGATCGCCAAGCGAAAGTTACAACATTTATGATCCCGTTGTCCCCTCTTCATTTATCCCGATTTCACTTTATATCCTCTATTTCTAAAGCTATGAATCTCTAATGTAAAATTTATCATTAAATGAATGGGACATGGAAACTCCTGGTATAATGACCCATTGACTGATCAACGAAACTTCTAGGAAACTTTCGGGATGATTTGGAAACCACGTTCTACTTTTTGGCATGTCCTCCAAATGTGACTAATGGACGAGAATTCATTGAACAAATTTCGTAAACCGCGTCTGAAGAAGACTCTTCAACGAGGGTCCGTCGTCTCGCAACCCAAGATGAAGGAAGACTTTGACTTGCTTCCCCTCGCCAGTCTTTTCTTTTGAGTAAGTTTTGTCGGCCCTTGCCTCATCACTTTCTCTGCAACTAATTGAGATGGGGGACGACTTTTGACTTCTTTGGTCGGAAGAAAAGAAGAGGAAAATGCAACGAAGGGAGCAAAGATATTTGAATGCTTTGGCTTGCTTTCCCGAGTTACACGCTATGAAGTAGATTAGCTAACAATGATATTTGGGACTTGTGAGCTTTCCAGACAAATTAACTAATCAGGATTAATTTAAATTTGATAATTCATCACCCCATCTATATACCTTCTTTGAAAGTTTAAATTTAAAATTTTAGATAAGCGAGTTACAACTTTAAAATTTGGAATAGAATATATTAAGCTATTCACAGTTGGATCATAATCCAAGCCCTCAAGGTTTGTCACATTTGGGGACACTGATGACACATTACTTGATAATATGATGTTAAGATTCTTAAATACACACATATATATAATAATAATTTTAATTTTAGTCATTAAACTAAGTACAAGTAAGGTTAAATTCTGGTGCATGTATAATAGTTTCAATTTTAGAATTAGATTGGTTCCAGGGCCAAATAAGTCTCTTCACTTTGAACCTTATTCATGTATTTTTTTTTCCACAGTAATGGTGTTTTTAAATAAAATCTGCATTTTAATATTTTATTTGGGAAATTTGGTGGCCAAACCAATGCAAAATAAACAAGATGTGCATGAACCAACAAAAATTAATCAACGGATGAAGATATGATTTTTATATCGATTCGGATGTTAAAGATTTTTGGCAATCATTTTAATAATATTAGGTGAGCAAAATCATATCCCTAAACACTTCATATCAAAGCAAATAGTATTATTTTTCATATCAAAAGAATGTGATTGGACCGATTTCCTAAAACAGCATTTATTCTTGATTGTCATTTTATCTTTTCCAAGCTAAATCGGCAAGCCACCAAAATTTACTCATTGACAACTACGGTCAAGGTTCATTTGTCGTCCTGTTCTTTATACAAGGTGCCGGCATGTTTAAATGGGCTTTTTAAAGGAAAAACCTACTTGTTAATTTTTCCTGTCATAACTGAAAAGGTTATTTCAACTTCAAAAAAATTTATATAGTTTGCACTTTAATATTTTTTACATTTTAAATATATCAAGTGTCCTGTATTAAGTAAAATTCAAATTGTGAAAGTTGTAAGGCATTAAAAACATGAAAAGTAAAATGTAAAGGAGAAACCTACTGGATTTTTCTGTTTTGATATCCTAGAAATGAAAATTTTCTTTTACTTCTGTCAAAAGACTAAACCATTTTTGTTGCAATAAAACAAGTTTAATGTTTGATCCGATTTGACAACAATTTGCACCATTATGATAGCATGACCTTGCGGAGTCATATATTGATTATATGTGACCCCCATTACCTGAACTAGGAAATTTTCAAAATAACTCGTAAATTGCGTTTTACTTTTTGGCATGTTTTTGAAATGTGATTGCTGGACAAGAATTTCCTCAACCACGTATGTGGTGAGAGCAATAAGTGTAATTTAGAGTCAATAGATAAATTGAAACGTTTTGATGTATATCAAATTTATGTAAAATTGTCGGATATTTAGATTTTTTATAACACCAAAGATAAGTTGTGCAAATTTCATACTGAGTCTCACTCTTAAATTCAAGTCGGTATAATTATTATACTTTGAAGTGATTTTATCAGCCGCATCAATTATAGTTAGTTTATACATTATGTTCACGATAAATAAGAGTCCGTCGCCTCGCGATGCAAGACGGAGGAAGACTATGGACTTGCTTCACCCCCGCCTATCTTTTCTTTTCTCCCTTTTTCTTTCGAGTAGGTTTTGTTGGCTTTTGCCTTGTCACTTTCTTTGCAATTAACCAAGCGAAATGGTGGGAAACTTTTTGACTTGTTTTCGCACGCCTGTGTCTTTTTTTATTTCTTTCTTTTGAGTAGGTTTTGTAGGCTTTTTGCCTTTTTCCGTTCTTTGGTTGGAAGAAAAGAATAGGAAAATGCGACGAACCAAGCCAGATAGTGGATGACTTTGACTTGAGACTTGCATGCTTTCCAGACTATTAACCACTCAGGATTAATTTTCCCCTCTTCTTATTAACTTCTTTTAAAATTAAAATTTAAAATTCAATATAAGTGAGTTACAATTTTAAAATCTGAAATAAAATATATCAAGTTGCTCACAATTAAATTCTAATTAACAAAATAGTTCATATTGAGAATTTTGCAAATCAATCCATTTTGTAAATCAAAAACTTATCGTTCATGGCGCTGACATTCATTCCATTACTAAATCTAATTATCTTGGCCATTTCACAGCTTAATTTTCAAAATTAAGATGTTTTCATTGCAATCATGTTATTTTGAGTGGGATGCGAGATTTATTTGATTTGATTTTGTGTAATCTTCATTCATATGATCCGTGATTTATCAAATCTCACAAATATTCAAAATATTGTTAGCATCTTTTATATAGCTGTCTTTATGTCTAATGTGTGGTATCACCTATTTTTCCATTATTGTTTGAAAAGGTCCTGCATGGTCAAGCATTCAAAATTTTTCACATTATTTTGTGACTAGTAATAATGTGAATAACTCTTTTCAATCTCTTATATTATTTTAATAACTTTTATTGTCGGCCATGTAATATTCCATAAAGTGAGGTTAAGAATATGATGCATATATAATAATTTTAATTTAAGTAAATAAATAAAATTCCAAGTAAGTTTAAGAATCCGATACATCTATAATAATTTTTATTTAGTAATTACATTAATTCTAACGACAGATAAGTTTCTCCAACTAAAAGTTATTCGATAGTTTTTCTTAATAAAAAGGTGTTCTTTTAGATAGAATTCCCATCTTAAAATATAATTTGGGAAATTCAATGGCCAAACCGATGCAAAATAGAAAACATATCCATGAACATGAAACAAAGCAATGAAAAGAGATGAAGGTGCAGCAAGGAAGATAGAAACAATAGGAAGGAGTTGACATTTGTTGTGTTTAAAATTTTGAGGGAAAATTTAAAAAAGGGCCCCAAGTCCTCTCAGTTTCTCAAATAAATGCTCGAAATTGACCTTGTCTCAAATAAGGGCCTGAAGTGGCCATAATTGTTTCAAATGAGGGCCTGATTTCGCCAGTTATCGGCCGGCTAAATTTTCGGATTGATCATGGGCATTTTTGTCATTTGCCATTTTCTTTTCTTTTTTCTTTCCTTTTTTTTTTCGGTTTCATCTTCTTCATCATCGCCGGTGCCCGGCTGGCCACCAGCGATGCCCACAGAGGGCTAGGCAAGGGTCGCCCTCGCCCGATTCGGCAAGGGCCACCCTCGCTAGCCATAGGCGGCCCGGTCCCTCGCCCTGAGGAGGCCACCTTGCCGGCCCCAAGCGAGGACGGGTGAGGCCGACCTCGCGGAGGCCGTCTCCGTGAGGTCGGCCCTCGTTGGCCGTGGGCCAGCCGACCTCGCCGGATCTAGCGAGGTCGGCCTCACCGGCCGCGGACGAGGGCGACCTCGCTAGATCCGGCGAGGTGGGGCCCTCGTCGGCCGCGGCGAGGGCGGCTCGGACGAGGGCGACCTCGCCAGATCCGGCGAGGTCGGCCCTCATCGGCTGCGAAGGGCGGCCTCCCCCAGGGCAAGGGTCGCCTCGCCCATGCGAGGCCGTCCCTCGCCGGCCATCGGCGGGCGAGGGTAGCCCTCGCCCAGCCCTGTGTGCGCTTCACCGATGGCCGGTCGGCCACCGGTGATGGAGAAGAAGATGATCAGAAAAAAAAGAAAGAAAAGAAAGTAAATGACGAAAATGCCCTTAATCACTGGAAAGTTAGGCCCTTATTTGAAACAGATATAATCACTTTAGGCCCTTATTTGAAATAAGATTCACTTCAGGCCCTTATTTGAAATAAGATTCACTTCAGGCCCTTATTTGAAAAAATGATAACACTTTAGGCCCTTATTTGAAAAAATGATAACACTTTAGGCCCTTATTTGAAACAAAGTCAATTTCGGGTCCTTATTTGAGAAATTGAGGGGACTTGAGACCCTTTTTTGAAATTTTCCCAAATTTTGATTTTCATGTGTTCATATTCATGTGTCATGATCTATATCAGCTTATTGTTTTTCATTTCAAAAGAAAAAAAATAAGAAAGAATAATTAAAGAGTGGTAACCAGTTGTAGCTTTACTATTGGATCAATAAGACTTATTTAGAGCTGACATATAAATCGAGGAGTTCAATGTATATTGAGTGTACGTTGCATCGTTGGACATTTATATTTTTTTTAACACTTAAGAAATATTATGAAAACCCCCCATAACCCAAATCACAAAAAAAAAAAAAAAAACAACGCACGTACACACATAAAAAGTTCCATTCCATTATTGTTGTTGCTATGTGAGTGATTTTATCTATCACATCACCTTTAAATTAAATCTATATAATATTTTCACGATAAATGCAGGTATCTTGTCTCCTAATACGATCAAGAAAAGCAAGACAGTGGTAGACTCTTGACTTGCTTTATCTCGTCGTTGTGGGGTCTCAATGATGGTGACACGCTCATTTCATTACGCCTTTTCTTCTCGTTTTCCTTTTCTAGGCCCCGCTGATCGTGTCTCGAGTTTTGACTTGGAAGTAGGTATTCGAACCCGAAGGCTGACGATGATTCCATCTGGAGCGGGAGCAGTCAGAGTCGGCCATCGGGGGAATAAGGCCAGCTTCGACGCATGCTTAGATTCTAACACGTGTAATAATTATCGGGATGATGTACTTTAGATTTTTCCGTTCAAATGACATGCACGTTACAATGACCAATGTGAATTGACCGATTATACCATGTCAATTATGCGATGCGTTAAACATATTTAAGTGATGAAAGGGTAATTTAGTATTCAATTAAAGATTTTTGTCTATAGATGAAAAATGCAACAAATGTCAAGAACTCAGAGTGGTATTTAATGTAGACACACGGTTTGATTGGGATTTTTAAAATTTTTCCAATATAATTAAAATAAAGAAAAAGATCAAAAATTATCTTCATTTTGTATCCCAATTTCATTTTGTATCCTCTATTTTTAAGGTTATGAATCTTTGTTTTTAAATTTGTTATAAAACATGTAAGGAGCACGGAAACTCCTAGGATGACAACCCATTGATTGACCAGTGGAAACTTTTATGAGGCTTTTAGGATAACTCCTAAACACGTCTTTTAAATGAAATTTATGGTCAAGAATTTGCTTAACAAACTTGTACACTACGTGCCATTTCTTTATTCAATCCTTCATTTTTCACTTGTGCAAAACCAAAAAAAGTGACAACTAATTCTTCTTGCTATAAACCAAAATTTTCTTTCTATATAACAAATGGCACCATTATGATATCATGACTTTTTAAAATCAACCATAGTCATATACTATATATTTCTTGATAATCCATAGTTAAGATTTCCGATCAGCCTTATCAGCTAATTAAGTTAATCTTGTATAGTATCATTTCGATTAATTTTGATCATAAATCATTGATATAGACCTTGGCCGACTTACATGAAATGACATACGTTGAAGTAGATAATTTTTGCAATTTTTAAAAAAAATTGTTCTTTCTTTTTTTTCATATTGTTGCCCATATCACAGCTACAGGTGAGGGCCTCACCCGGATCTAACAAGTGCCTTTGTGCCCTCTCTTGCAACCACCACGAGCTTGGGCGAGGATTGTGATTATGACCAGCTGCTAGCAAGGGCTTGCCGCAACCCTCTCCGGCCACATTGAAATATAAAATGAAAGTGAGGAAAGATGCAGACAAGCATTTTTGCACCTAGGAGCAATACGCCTCGAATTACGAGCCGTTTCCGTCGGGGACAAGGATTGTAACATTGATTGGCAGGATTTTTTTGGAAAAAGAGGAAGGGGGGTGTTTGGAGAGAGAGAGAGAGAGAGAGAGTGGTAGGACATAAGTCATTTCGTGTGACAATTGTATCACATGGTGTAATAAACTAATGTGAAGTGAGTATTTTTAACATTTCAACACCCATTGAATGACTTGCACATTGCATTGGTAGCATGAATTGACTGATTACACCACGCCAATTATGTGATTAGTGCATAATATGAATTTCCTTAATAGAGGAATAGTTTAATCTTATGATTAAGTATTTTTGTTTCAAGATGAACATATCGTTGCAAATGTCAAGAACTTAGAGTCGTATATGATATGAATACAAAGTGTGATTGGATTTTTAAAGTTTTCTCTAATGTGGTTAGAATAAAGAAAAGCTTAAATATCATTTTTATTTTGTATCCCGATTTCACTTTATATTCTCTAGGAAATTTCTGGGATGACTTGTAAATCACGTTCTACTTTTTGGCATGCCCTTTAAATGTGAGTAATGGACAAGAATTTATTGAACAATTTTGTAATCCGCGTCTGATGAAGACTCTTCAATAAGGGTCCCTCGCCAGTCTTTCTTTGAAGAAGGTTTCATCGGCTTTTGCCTCAACACTTTCTTTGCAACTAAGTGAGATGGTAGAAGACTTTTGACATCTTTGGTCAGATGAAAAGAGGAGGAAAATGCAACGGAGTGAGGAAAGACATTAGAAGACTTTGGCTTGCTTTCCCGTGTCACATGTTGTGAGGTCGATCATAAAGATGATGATTTGGGACTCCTGTGCTTTCTAGACAATCTAACCGATCAGGATTGATTTAAATTTGATAATTCATTACTCCCTCTCAATATCTTCTTTTAAAGTTTAAATTGAAAATTTAAGATTAAATTTAAAATTTAAAATAAGCGAGCTGCAACTTCTAAAATTTGGAATAAAATATATCAAGTCGCTCATTGTTAGATCATAATCTATAAAATAGTTTGAATTATGAATTTTGCAAATCAATCCATTTTATAATAAAAATACATATTGTCCGGGGCACTCTACATTCATTCCATTACTAAATCGATTACCTAGGCTATTTTATAGCTTCATTTCCAAAATCAAGTTGATTCCATTGCAATCATCTTATTTTTAGTGGGATACCATATATATTTGAGTTTAATTTTGAGTAATCTTCATTGATACAATTTGCCATTTATTGAATCTCAAAGATATTGTAAATATTGTTTTACTTTTAATATGTGGTATCATATATCTTTCCATATTAGTTTGGGATCTAAATCTATATATTATAAATGAACATTTGAAAAGGTAGGGCATAGTCAAGCAATCAAAATTTGTCGATTATTTTGCAATTAAGTAATAATGTAAATAACTCTTTTCAAGCTCGTGTATTATGAAAAGGTGGTTAAGATCATGATACATATATCATAAATGTAATTTAGGTAAATAAATTAATTTCAAGTAAGATTAAGATTCTAATAAATATATATATCAAATAATTTCGATTTAGTAAGTACATTAATTCCAACGACGAATAAGTCTCTTCAGTTAAAAGCTATTCATGTGTTTTTCTTAATAGAAATGGTGTTTTTTTTTTTTTTTTTTTAATATAATTCGTATCTTGACTATTGCAACTTTACTATTGGATCAATAAGAGTTATTTAGAGCCAACAGACAAATTGAAGAGTTTGACCTATATTGAGTTTATGTTGCCTTGTTGGGTATCTAGTAGAACACCTAAGGAAAAATTATGAAAACCGCATACCGTGTGTCACAAAAAAAAAAAAAAAAAGTTCCACATTATCGTTATGTTAACTAACAATATAATTAGTTTACGATTGAGACATCTATAATTTTTCAATTTCATCTGGTTAAAAAATTGAATTATTAAAATAGATTATAAACTATGACCTTGCAAATGGACTAAGATATAATTTTATACTATTGTATTCTCTTAAAAATTAAGTGAATATCTTTATTAAGTGAGATTTATTTAAGTTATATCACAAGCTATACATAAATAATATCTTGTAGTGTAATATATGATCAACACTCATGTTAGGTCCTTTTGACCTGGTAGTACCGGTTGGTGTGTGGTCAAACAAAAGTATTTCTATTATTGATTTTTTGCGCATCCTTTACATTAAAGTGAATTTCTTTCTTTAAGTGAATTCTATTAACTAATGGAATAACCTATCTTCATACTATGAATAATTTTTTTTTTTGGGTGATGATAATGTATTATAACTTTTGCTGTAACTAATTCCATTGTAATAGGAGATATCGAAAAATATTCATTTGATGAATAAGCTATACTTCTTGTTATGAATAATTATGAATAAGACGCATTATATCTTTTTTCTACATTCTAGTTTTCTTCAATTCACATTTAATTTATTTCATAGATTTTACTTAAATCTTTAAAAATTGAGATTGTGGTCCCTAAAGCCTTTGATTTATGTGGTATGGACTCTTGATCATCGAATTTGTCAAACATTGGCCACGGTTTTTGCATATAAGGAACTCACGCTGTAGATAGTTTTGTACCCTTATGTGAAAGAGTTCAAAAGTGATCCAATGACATTTTTAAAATTTGAATCCCATGTGAGTATGTTAATTCAAATTAAATGCAAGTATTATAAAACAAAAATACAAGTTAGTACTTATGGCTAAAGTACTGATAAGATAATTAAATGCAAGAAAGTATTAGGGAGCTATTGACTTGCGCATGAAACTGAAGAATCGAGCAAGAGTATCAAGGTCCAGGACATGGATCCCTGGCTCCCCAACATGAGCACAAGCATCAGTCCGGAGGACCTGATGCCTGTACTCTGGATGTTGGCGCTCGAGTCCAAGTCCATCAAGGTTGGGCTTGGAACCCAAACCCCAACACTTTAGCCTAGTTCCATCGAGACCCCCGGTGCTGGTGCGTTAGACCTCGGTGCTGGTGCCCACACTCAACTCTCAGACACAACAGAGGCCCAAGTTCCCCACACATAGACCGATGTCCACTGAGTGTAGCTTGACTCTCCAACAACCAAGGTTGAGCATGGACTGAGGATCCCAAACTTGACTTCTATGGACCTGGACTTGGGCATTAGGGACCTAAGTGTGGGCACCGAGGTCCAGGCCTGGCCTTGATATAAAATGGTTTTTTATTTTCTCCAAATCACGAAAAAAAAGAAAAAAAGAAAAGAAAAGAAGAAGAAGCACCATCATGCATCTTAAGGAGAGACAGTAATCGAAGGCCCCCGAACGAGAGAATAAAGGAGGATCAGCGGCTAAAATTGACTAAGCGGGTTCACGCGTGTGCTAGTGCAATCGCAGGTACGGAAGCATTTTTCCCCTGTATGTCCTCCATTTATTCCTCCTCACAATTTTCCTTTCGCTTCTCCTTGTATATCTCTCTCGCTCTCCAACGTTCACCTCAAGCATCAATCAGTAGCCCTACGACCACCACCTAGCCGCACCGGCGATAATACCCCCAAAAAAAGAAGAAGAAAAAAAAACTTGTGGAGGGGGAAGAAGAAGAAGCAGGAGGAGGAAGAGCAAGGCTTTCATTCCATACGGTGACTCTCCGGCCACCTTCTTCCGTCTCTGTTCGAGAGCCGCGGACTTCGCCAATCGCTCAGAGGTGCTCCAATCTCCTCCTCCTCCTCCTCCTCCTTTTTCTTCTTCTTCTTTTGCTTCTTCTGCTGTTGCTTTGATCACCTGATAAGAAAAAAGAGAAGAAGCTCGGATCTCTAATTGTCGCTCCATTGCTCCCTGGAAATCAGGACTCCGGATTCGGTCCTTCAGGTCTCCGTCTTGGCTTTTCTCTGTTCCCGAAGCTACGCCAGAGACCGCGAGGTTCTTATATAGAGAGCCCACGCTTAGATCCAAGCACCCCGAAAAACAAACTTTCTTGAGGGAGGTAGAGGATTTGATACCTGTGGTGTTTAAAGATCCTGCAATGGAGATTGGGATGAGTTCACGGGCAGCATCCGGGCCTTCCCACGCGGTTTTTCTAAGTTTTCGTGGAGCCGACACTCGTTATAATTTCACCGATTGCCTTTACCATGACATGGATAGGGCTGGGATCCGTGTCTTTAGGGACGATGAATCCCTTCGCATCGGTGAAAAAATTGGTGATGAACTTCTACAAGCAATTGAGAACTCCAAGATCTACATCCCCATATTCTCCAAGAATTATGCTACAAGTCACTGGTGCCTCCGAGAGCTCACACACATGGTCAAGTGCACCTCGAAATCGAATAAAGAGAAAGAGATTCTACCCATTTTCTTGGACGTGGAACCTGAAGACGTCAAGCTCAAAACAGACTTATATAGTCAAGCTCTTTCAAAGCTCCAGGAAAAGTTTAGTGCAGAAGTGGAGTCATGGAAAGAGGCTCTCAATGAGGTGGGCAAGATAAAGGGATGGAACTTGAAGAAAAATCAAGGGTAAATGTCTTTAATTTGTTGACTGCTATCTGTAAATTTCGTTTTCCTCCCTGCTCAGTTTAATTGTGGTATTGTTGATGAAATTATAGTTTACTCATCTAGTCGATTTTGTATAGTTTAAAAAGCGTTCACCGCAATGGCCGCTGCTGCCATCGGCCAGTATAGCAGCGAGAACGGAATTCTCACTGGTGGCCCCTATAGGCGGTATCGCTGCAATAGCTCCAGTCATTGGCACTATTGCGGTTGTGGCGCACCCTACTTGTCCTGATTCTCTCTCCTCATACTTTAATAGTCTTTGACACAGTAACCACGAACAGTAATATATCTCCGAAGAGCTCCACCAAGCTGTCGGCCAGCCACCACAGCAGCTCACTCGTCAGTCAGTCGCCGCCACTTCTTCGTCGTCAGCCCGACACCAAGCAGCCAGAAGCCGGCTCTGATCCAATCGGCCCCACACCTTCTCTCTCACTCACGGTGGCGAGTTGGATCCAAGATCTGGATGCCCATATCTGACGTCGCTGACCTTGGCCCAAGGCTGATGATGCCATCCCCGACAGTTGCAAGGCCACAACCCACGTGAGGTGGAGAATTGAGGCATGGCCGAGGTGGCCAGTTAACGGGCGCAATGGGCGACGGCACCGAAATGCGATGGTGACGGTGCAGGCATGGCATTGGTGGGGGCTGACGGTGACTGAAGTTGGGGAACGGAGAGAGATTGGCAAAAATCACAATCATATTAATGCCTAGATTCTTTTGTCAAATTTACACATAACGCGAGAGCAATTTAGTCACTTGGGAGTAGTTTTATATATAGTCATCCCTAACATGGTTGTTACCTTGCAGCCAAGGAGAACTCATATATTCAGTAATTCAAAGGCTTTCACTGAGGCTGAAGGTTGCATATGAAAATGTGCCTAACCATCTAGTCGGAGTTGATGACTGCGTAAAAGATATAATCAAAAAGTTGGATGTGGAATCTGATAGTGTACGATTTCTTGGAATCCACGGAATGGGTGGTGTTGGCAAAACAACTCTTGCTAAGGTCGTCTTCAACACCCTATCTTATAAGTTTGACCAATGTTGTTTCCTTGCAGACGTTCGGGAATCATCGAAAGGCTATATTGGTCTGGTAACTTTGCAAAAACAACTATTTTCCAAGCTCCTTGGTTCTCATTCTATCAACCAATTTTATCAAGTGAATGATGGGATCAACATGTTTGAGAAGGAAGGAGTACTTAAAAATAAAAAGTTCTCATTGTTCTTGACGATGTCGATGAGAAAGAACAAATTAAAAGTCTAGCAAGAAAAGGTGATTGGTTTGGTTTTGGTAGTAGGATTATCATAACTACTAGGGATCAAAGTGTCCTAATGATTGAGGAAGAAGCAACAAGAGAAAACGTTTCGACTTATGATGTACGAGAAATGGAATTCAATCATGCTCTTAAACTTTTTAGTAGGCATGCCTTTAGAAGAGACTCTCCACCAGATGATCGTGTCTTCCTTTCTGAAAAAATTGTCCATACTTTGGGAAAGCTTCCTTTAGCTCTTGAGATTACAGGTTCATCCCTTAATGGTAAATCCAAAGAATTATGGGTTGACACATGGAAGAAGCTACAAGAAGCTCCTCCTAAACAAGTCCAGAAAATATTGATGGTAACTTATGACAAGTTAGATTGTGGACAAAAGGAAGTTTTCCTGGATATAGCTTGTTTTTTTGTTAATAAGGAGAAAACAAACCCTTTCTACATGTGGAATGCTTGTGGATACCACCCACATGATGCCATTGAAGTCCTCTTTCTCATGTCCTTGATAAAACTCCGCGACAACAATACTTTTTGGATGCATGACCAAGTGCGGGACCTTGGAAGAGATATCGTCCGTAAAGAGAAAATTGATCCTTTTAAGCGTAGCAGAGTGTGGGACTACCAAGAAGCCTTGAGCATTTTGACACAAAAAGAGGTAAAAAAGGAAATAACAATATAATATACTATGAATTGTTGTAGACTATTCTTGCAAAAGGATAAATTAATCACTATTAGCGCTTGTAATTGTTTGGTTTTGACCTTCACATGTGGACTTCTGGGTGTTTCCATTGTCAGGGAAGTAGGAAAATACAAGCAATGTCACTATCAAAATATGATGGATCTCGTGAAAACATTCTGACATGTGATGGCTTTGCTCAATTACGAAACCTGAGGTTCTTTCAAGGGAATGGTGTGTGCTTTGTTGGAGACTTCAATAATCTTCTCCCTAGTTTAAGATGGCTTTCTTTGAAACATTACTCTGGCAAGTTTGAGGCAACAAACTTTCATCTGACTAACTTACTCGTTCTTGACCTTTCATGGAGCTGTATTTCGGAGGAATGGATTGGTTGGGAACAAATCAAAGTATGATACGAGCCCCACTCTGCATGCGCATATTGTTTCTTTTGTCATTTTTTTCCTACAAGTAGTTTCTTAATATATATTTTATCAAACTGTTTTTCAGGCAGCGAGAAAACTAAAAGTTCTAGATCCTAGCAATAGCAAAAACTTAAGGAGAATGCCTGATTTGTCGACATGGGTGTTCTTGGAGAGATTGATTCTTAAAGGCTGTAACCAGTTAATTGAAATCGACCCATCCATTGGTAAATTAAAGCTCCTAACTACTTTGAACTTGTTTGGATGTTATTCTCTTCGAGAGGTGCCTAAAGAAATTGGATGTCTACAAGCTTCAACAAAGATTGTCATGCCTTGCCCGCTATTGCTAAAGACATTAGGTGATATGCAGTCAGTGTTGACTCTTGATGTATCAAAATTCGACTAGCTACAATTTTCCATTATTGATTCGATTGCTAGTGAATATTAGGCAGTTGAATTTATCTAATTGTACAAACATAAAAGTACTTCCAAACTTGATTGAAAATTTACAATCATTAATCGAGTTTGATTTGTCATGGACAAGTATTAGTCACCTACCTGATTCAATCGGCAATCTAAAGCAACTAAAAGTACTAAGGATGAGCGGCATGAGTAAAATAACAACATTACCAAGTGCGATTGGGCTGGTGGAGAAGCTTGAAAAGTTGGATTTGTCATCAACAAATATTGGTCACCTACCTAATTCAATCGGCAATCTAAAGCAACTGAAAGTACTAAAGATGAGCGGCATGGGTAAAATAACAAAATTACCAAGTGCGATTGGGCTGATGGAGAATCTCGAAGAGTTAGATGCTCGAGGATGTTACAACTTGACCGGCGAAATCTTTGAAGAAATTGGGAGACTATCCTGTTTGAGGATCCTAGACTTGTCAAACACACATATATCCAGATTACCCATCTCAGTGAGTCACCTCTCTAATCTCCAAACGCTTATGCTAGAAAAATGTCCCGAGCTTAAACAATTGCCGGAGCTTCCCCCAAGTTTGACTGATCTGAGATGGGGCCCTAAAAGCTGCTGGTGTTCCTCTAAAGAGTTGATAATGTATGAATATTGGGAACATTATCAGGAGCTACATTGGCCGAGGAGACGCTTGTCACCGGAAACACTTGTCTCCGCTCTTCCCACAAGCATCGGTACCCTATCTCAGCTTAAAACACTAAAATTGTGCTGCAAAAATGTGCAATTCCTCCCCCAGCTCCCATCGAGTTTAAGAGAGTTACAACTTCGAGATCTGGTCACCACGCGACCGTCGGATTTTTCTAATTTGAAAAACTTGTCAATCTTGACATTCTATGGATGTTCGCTAGAACCCTCTGGTCTATATGGTGTGGAGTCGGCCGAACTCCGTATGGAGTTCTGTGAGCTTAGACCACTGGACGCCTCGTTGCAACTGGAAATGAAAAGATTGAGATCATTAGAGATGGCTTATTGTGAGTTCCATCCAAAAGTACTTGATCTGTCGCGCATGAAGAATCTACACAAGGTAAATCTGAAAGGGTGCCTTCCATTAGTCGAGATTTGTGGCTTTGAAGAATTGAAATCCCTTTGCTCCCTATTAGTCGTCGTATGCTTTTCCCTAGAGAGGATGTCAGATCTATCAAAACTGAAAAATCTATCAAAGCTCGAAGTAAGAAGTTGTCATAAGCTCGAAAGACTGCAAGGTCTCGACCACTTGGAATCCTTAAAGAAGCGGGAAATCTCCAGTATTGGTGACTTCATGTTGGAACGCCACTTCTCCTTCCACGAAATGTTTCAGAAATTCTTTCGGTGGCTCTGATTCATCTTCTACATCCGGCAAGCTCGGATACACTGCATTATTGGGCGTGTTGCCACTGCCTTCGCCTCTGCCGTCGCCTCAAGAAGCCCCATCGGCAGTTGGGATATGGCGTTACCAAGTTTCGTATCAGAACTTGCCTTGGTAATTCTAAATTGCACATTATATGTTTGCGCAATTTCCTCTTTCCCTGTTCAGATCTGGATATGGCATTTTGTCAACGGGGTTTGATGGGTGAAGTTTCTAGTGTTGGGCTAATTGGAAAAATTGTGCGAATGGATATGTTAGTTTTGATTTAATTTGGTTTGCAGACGGTGGTAAAAACCCTACATTTCAAGAGAAGTTTCTATTCACACTTGTTGAAGGGCTTGGGGAGTTGAATCTTGCGGTGTGGAACAATAATATGCTCACTCTCAATGACTTCATCAGCAGTGGCATGTAATAACCTTGTACCTTGAACAAATTTTGCAAACAAAACTGTCATTCAGTTGTGCTGGCTTTTGGTCCTTGAGTGGCTAGTGTTTCATTTTATTTGTGTTTTCCATGGTCTCAAGGGTTCGGCTCTATAAGGTTCTTTCTCAGAGCTTCGATAACACGACTTGGCCTCTTCAAACTAAAAAACGTCCAGGTACAATCTGTTGAATCTATTCCTCTTTTCTTAAGCATGTAGAATTATGTATCAAGTCCAAAAGAAAAAAGGTCAAAATATGGAGTACACAAGATGAACTTTTTGTAAGAATAGTGGCATGATTTCTCTGATTCACTCATTTACAATCATAACTCGTACTAAGTCCTAACTTTGCTTTTGAAATTACATGCTCACTACTGAATTGTTGGTGTTGTCATCATCATCATCATTGTTTTTAAGTAGGTTTGATTGCTTGAACAACTTGTTGGAAACTTTGGTGCTTCATAGTGCTGGCCGCATTTTCCATATCCATTTTAGTCAGTCATTTGTGTGTTAGGGCTTAGTATGTCATATTTGCAAACTTGTATTGTTTTTAACTTCTATGGATATCATAAATCTCGTTTACCAGTGAAATAGGAGCTATCTCCTACCATTGAGTGTATTTATTCCTTCCAAGAAGTAAAAGTCTTGCACAATTTTATATCTCCTGGTAGTGACCATTGCTGGCAATACACTAGTTCTTCTAGCTAGATTTTGATATTGTTAATTTTTGCAATGGAATAAGTAGAATACTCATCTTGGTAGGGAGAACAAGGCCTTGGCCTTGATATGACAGCTTTCAAGATTAAAACATAGTGATATGTCATTAGGTACTCACTAACATTTGATATGACCTTTTGAGATTAAAACATAGTGATATGTCGAATTAATTTTGTAAGAATGATATGGACTATTTTCTGCTGCTGAAGTAATGAAGTTTTTATATACTCCCAAGGGTGTGAGACGGGTGTTGTTCGGCAATCTTGATAATGCCAAGTCAACTGCGGTTCCTAAAATCTTTTTGTAAGTCATGGTTTGCTGAACTAATGTGGGATTTCCAAGTTGTTGGAGCACTCATATGAGAATCTTAATATATTGTGGTATTAGTGAATTTTATGATTAGAAGGACAAATTTGGTTTGTACTCTGTTTTGTTTTCAGACGACATATGTACAAAAAAGAGTCCAACATGAGCTATGTGAGATTCGTGAGAGATGGAGCAAAATGGTTGTTAGAGAACATAGACATTAAACTTGTTGGTAGGATTCGTCCCTCTTTACTATTATGATGCAATCTTAGTAAGAATCTTTTTTTTTATGAGTATGGTGGTTTGCTTCACCGGCATCTTATCTTCACTTTCTATCCAGACTCACTGATTTGTAGTGTACATCATGATGTTTCTCAATTGTTACCCAGAAACCATGCTAGGATATATTTTTCTGTTAGGTAGCTACCTCTTCTATTACCACCAATTTTTGCTTGCAACTTCACTACAAGCAAATGTTATTTTTCTTAGGCATGGCAAGAAATGCATACTTTCATCTTGTTTGATTTTCTTTATGATGACGCAAGAGTCAAGAGTAGCAGTATAATGTTGTTATAAATGTCAACATGAACACATGATATTTTGTTGATCCCTAAAGACATGCGTGCGTAAGACAGTGCTGAAGCATATGTTGCTATCGGGCTTTTGAGCACTATGCAGGTTCATTTTTTTTATTTTTAGAACTACCCTTGAGAAATAGTGTTAACTTGATCAACTAATTTATTTCTTCTTTTGCAACTTGTAGACTGAGATGCAATCTTGGATGGTGCAGTCTGTGCTATTCAATGCATAAATTGATTACTTTCTGTGCTGCATATGACAGATTTGATTCCGTCCCATCTTATCTTCCTTGAAAGCCAGGTAAGAAATTCATTTGACGTATGACAAATTGCCTCATCAAAATTAAGAATGAAGAAGTTTCATTGTTGAATTACCATCTCATACTTGAATAGTGCTGGTGATTTTGCATTTCACATCATTGCATTCTCATATGAAGTCTAGGCTCAAGAAACTGACACTACAGGGAAATTATTCTTGTCGAGGGCTTGAAACTCCAAGATGTACCTAGGGGAGCATATACAATCCACATCTGCCTTAAAGATTGCTTGGTGCAAAAGGATCACCTATAAGATGCATGCTCATCAAATAACTTCTCCAAGTGAGTTTTATTCTTTTTGGGAGGAAATAATTTGACAATGATTGTTTTATCTACAATTATCATCGTGATTGACTTGTCCCTTATTGGTTACCATAGAGATGTCAAATGAAGATTCGTTTGTCATTTTCGTGACTTTGCATGTGATAATGCCAGGTGCTAACAATATTTCTTTTTTGTTCCAGGGGAGTAGAAGTTAATCAAAAGGGCCAAGTGAGAAAGGCATTGCATGCAAAATCTCCTTTTAATTCAAATTTGCTTTAACGGGACACGTTTTGCAGAGAATTGGGAACTTTAGCAATCATTTGAATATGTAATATTACTATAGGCAAAGCAGAGGCTATGGTTATGTTTACATAGATATTATTACGCTTTCAAAATTGGTTATTGTGACTCATGGATAGAAAGCCGATCATGCAAATTCTCTCTTCCGTGGTGTTGTAACTATCTTGGTAGTTACCTCTAGCTTCTGCTTAAAAATGTCATATATGACATGCAACATGATTCGAGAGATCAATTCTAGCAGAAACTGGGGCGATCAATGCAAATGATCTGCAAAATTGATTTTGATTTATATTTGAATTAAAGATATAGCAGTTCGACTTGATCATTTGCAAAATATGCATAATGTAACTGCACTCTAACCCCTTCGGCTTATGATAGCCATTTGCAAAAAAAAAAAAATTGTTTTCCCTCTTTAACTAGCAAGATATTTAGATTGTACGCAGTCTTTGTTCGTTATAAAAAATGGAACCAGCATAGCATGCGACAGTTTACAGTGAAGGTAGTTTGTTATACGAACACTTTTGACAGGTAACAATAAAATTAGAAAACAAAGAAAAGTTCCCAGGTCAAAGGAAGAGAACTTCCAGAGTTCAACAACATTATTACATGACTACACAACAGAAACTTCCTGCGGAATCTTTGACATTTCTTCCAGTAGAAGCTCTCTCTCAGCAAGGCGTGGAGGAGAATGCACCGAATAAGTACCTGAGAAATGAACAACTACTAATGACACCAAGCAATGAACAACATAGAATCAACCTAATAATGAGGTAATTCATGCATGACTGTTGAAACTCAGCGCATGCCAGGAGGGCTGGAAGGTGGTGGAGATGGACGCAGAGGATAAGCCGAAGGGGGAGGAGGGTATGCTGGAGGAGGATAGGCTGTTGGAGAATGGGGCAAATGTGGTGGAGGTAGGCACGTCACTGGATATGGTGGATCCGATGGATATGCTGGAGCTGTCGCAAGGTATGCTGTGGCGAGTGCATCATAAGGAGGAGCTGATGTGGAAGGAGGTGCAAAGTACGAAGGCAGCTAAGAAACCGAAGAAGCTACATATGGCGGTGCAGATGGTGCACAGCTTGCTCCTGGTTTTTGTAATGGAGCAAGCACAATCTTGTTAAGAATCCACTACAGAATGATCATGGTAAATGGTGATGATGATATTCTATACCAAATGAAATTGGTACTTACCATTGCATTTGCGTAATGTAATACCAAGCGTGCTTCTCTAGCATATCTAGAATCAGAGAAAAAATAGGCACTTTGATTTAGACAATCAAAACCTTTCTTTCTAGAGTATAGTAATGCAAATGATAAGTGACAGTTCTACTTCATAATTTGATGCCACGGAGATAGACTGGGGCTATGTGTCGGGTAGATTTGTTACGCATGTATAAAGGAATAGCAAAGGAGAGGAGAATCTACTAGAAAATCCATAATCTACATCCAACTTGTATGGAAGAAAGAATGAGACAAAAGAACCCGGTAAGTTGTCATTCAACTATCTTCGACTTTTCTAGAGGGTAGTAATGTGAATGCTAAGTAACAGCTGTCCTACATTACAATTTGATGCCACGGAGATAAATTGCTGGTATCTGTTGGGTAGATACGTCATACAGTATAAAGGAATAGCGGAGGAGAGGAGAATTTGCTAGAAAACCCATCATATGGATCACAACTCATACTGAAGGAAGAATGAGATTGAAGAATCCCGTAAGTTGTCATTGGACCATCTTCATCTTTTCCCTCCGATGTTTGACATTCATCCAGGGAAGGATGTTAATCAGATTTTTATTTTCTATTGTTTATTTACAGTCATACCATACTGCACGTCTTCTGCCTAAACGGGAGGCCATGGGATCGGTTGCCTATATTGTTCTATGAAACAAAACGTATGAACAATATTACCAAGAACTCACATTATACTGTTGGGAAACGAGTGAATTAGAGAAATCACACCGCTATTCTTTCACAAAGGTCATCTTATGTACTCCATCTTTTGACATTTTTTTCTTGTATGTTGCTTTTGAACCCAATACATAATTCTACATGCATAAGAAAAAAGGAATAGATTCTAGAGATCGGCCTACCCATTTTTTAGTCTGAAGAGTCCAGGCCGTATTATCGATGGTCTGAGAAAGAACCTTATGGAGCCACCCCGAGACCATTGAAAACACACCTGAGATAAAAGCACTAGCCACTCAAGGACCGAAATCCGAAACAACTCAAAAACAGTTTTGTTAGCAAAATAGAGTACTATAAGGAGGAGCTGATGCGGGGGTAGGTGCAAAGTACGAAGGCACCTGAAGAGTCGAAGAAGCTACATATGGCAATGCAGACAGCGCACAGCTTGCTTCCCATTTCTACAACAGCACAAGCACTATATGATCCGAATCCACTACAGAATGATCATGGTAAATGGTCATGATGATGTTCTCTACCGGAGGCAGCAGCAACCTTGCTGGACACAAACGACAAATCGGAGCCACTGACGGGACTCCTAGATGGGACGGCAGAGGCGACGCTCCGGAGAATGCAGCGGATTGGGATTGAAGGCAAGAGAGTGAATTTAGCAAAGAAGATGGGAGAGAGATAGAGAGTGTCTTCTTCGTGGGACGACCAGTTGAAGATGCTCCACGCGTGACTCACTAGGTGGAGAGGGACTACGTGGTGGAGTGGGACCGCCTTATGACTTCTCTACGAAGATAAGGTAGATAGAGAGTAGTACGTTGCAAAGCTTGGCATATGACCTCAAACCAAAAATTATTGGTCTTCTGCTGCAGGATTAGGCTTACAAAGACCCAAAAAAATTAAGCTGAAGGCAACGCTCAAATAATGCCAAAACTTCAACTTAGGCTGACCAGGAGGGAGAGATCTCATGAATTAGGCTACACACTGACAGAGTCACCATAATAAGAAAGAATAAAAGGGGCAACTAGACAATCAGCCCCACCAATAACTTGGGGAAGATCAGATCCCTAGAGTAACTTTTATCTCCCGAAGTTACGGGGCTATTTTGCCGAGTTCCTTCAGGTGTGGAAGCTTGCAATGTCAGTTTCATACAGACATAACTTGTATTCATTCCTTCCTTGCATGAACTGTCTGCGTGCATGAAAACATGGTGAGAAACCGGCGGCGAATATCTTCTAATGTCATTGTGAAATATGATTGTTGTCTTGAGTTGTTATCTCAAGAAGAGTTTCTTCAGATATGACAATAAAAAAATCTGCACAGCATCATGCAGACAACTCAGCCGGGCCAAAACCAACTCAGCATCATTCAAACAATTCAACCCCTCAAACACCAACTCAGCAACATCAAAGTAAACTAATATGCACTCTGCCCAACAAGAAGTACCCCTCTCGTTCTAGCATAGAGGGCAAACTTCATTCTCCCAATAAAAATTTATACAACACTCTTCCAAAATTGCAGTACCATAAGACATGGCCCATTTTTAAGGAAAGGAAAGCATCAACTTGCTTCCAACTACAGGCAAAAACAGCATCTGAAGTCAGGACTTGCTCAATGAATAGGGTTCTTACATTCACCATTAGGGGTGTGCATGGTCCGGGTGGGCGGTTCTCACCCTAGAACCGGGAACTGCCCATTAAGGACCGGTTCCAAAAATTTGGATCCGGGACCACCCGTTGGTTCTATGGATCCACCCAGGAACTGGACTGGACCATGGATCCACCCGAGAATCGGACCACCGGTCCAGTCCAGTTCCCGGGTGGGTCCATGGAAACGGTCCATAAGCGATTATGCCTACTCAATATGCATTAATGAACTAGTTTCTTGATTTTTGTTGTGCTCTTCAAGACTTCGATAATAAGAATTGCAAGGGCTATTCGGCAAATAGGAAATTAGGGTTCCAAATAGAACAATAATAATTCGAAACATGGGGCTTCAAAATTTTAAATTTTTTCAACCAAAAAAAATATTTTTTATAATAAAAATTAATATATATTATTATTATAATACTGGTCTGGTCCGGGTAGGCGGGTGGACAAATCCACCCGTGGAACTGAGAACTGGACCTGTACCCACCAGTTCCAATTTATTGGAACCGAGAACCGGACCAGTCCCTTTAGGAACCACCAGTTCCGGACCGGTCCGGTTCGGGTCCGGGCAATCCGGTCCGGGTCCGGGCAGTCTGGGCGGATCCCGGTTCTTTTGCACACCCCTATTCACCATCATTTAGATCCATGTCGGCAGGCAGACAACTCTCAATGGCTGTTTGAAGTTCCTCAAACCCAGGACCATGGTTGGCATTTTAAAGCTGCCAAGGAATCTGGGCTGGGAATTTACAGAGATTTGTGAAGAGAATGTCTCAGGCTTGAAATGCCAGATTGGGGGATTAAAGTGTGCATTTACTTCCCTGTCATCCAGTGCAATTACAGTAGCTAATCAGGCCAAAACTCTTTAACAGATCCGTATAAGCACGCTGTTGCTTTTGTTTATCTAATTGATTTCATGAATAGGGTGATGCAACACCATTAGCACATCAGTAAAGTTATAAGAGAGTAATCAGGCACAAGCAGCGGGGGCATGGCAACAACCTAAAGTTGATTTACAACACTCTCATCAAAAGTTTAAAATTGATCACAAAGATCTGAAAATTTGTGCACCACTAGGGCAATCAATGGCTTACAAAGTGAGTTAAAGGGATTACTATTCATCCATCAAAAGTAGCATCTAGAGACATCTCTTTGCCAGAGCAATGTGTGACATTACACCTTCACATACATTAAAAGAAGGAAAATTCCCGGCGTTCCGTCCTCAAATATATCAAGCTGACATACCTTCCTCTTAGCAGGTACAGATAGATTCTTAGCTGGCTTAAAGAAGGATTCTAATCTGTAGAAAATAAATGAAAGGAATCATCGGATAGAAGGTGCATTGTGGAAGTCACTTTCATTTGTTCAATCTTTAGTTACCAGCCTTGTGATAGACATGGTAATACTCCATTGAAAACAAGTACGCTCTCTCCTTCAGAGGAAAAGAAGCACCTTCCTCAAGTAGGCAACCGACCAACGCATTATTGAAGATAGAAGCCATACCTTTGTCACTCTGTCAATGTTGAACCCATTCTCATTCATGAGAGAGGAAATTAAGCCCTTGAAAGAGGAAATAACAATCACTTAGGAAACGAGTCAAAAATCCAAAAAGTGAAATGTTGCAAGTAAATCCCAACATGAAAATGGCCCACCTCCTCATTTGGAGCAGTCCATTTTATCTCAGGTTGTTCTTCCGTACAAACTATTGGTTCCTTGGAAAGCTGTTGAGCTTCGCTATAGGGCCAATTATCTGGTATCTGATAGCTATTCAAAAACAAGCAAACATAACCTTAAGAAGGATAACTGAACTGAATGAAGACTTCCAAGTAATGCAAAGAACCTCTAGGTCTTAAGGATAGAGAAATGATACGATTTTGCTCAAGGGAGATGAAAGAACAGACAAAGCAGATGTCAGAATAGATACAAGTATCATACTAAATTAACACGTGAAGTAGCATGGCTGGTGCACTGATCACCAGCCCAAATCTATTGATGGCAAATGATCTTTCAGTTTCAAATTGTTGACCAAATATTTCCATGCCAGCTGAGTTTGAGATGTAATTCTTTTAAGTCAAGGAATTCAGCAACCAAGACTATTACAGTGAGAAAATTTGCTGCCTAATTTTGCTTACAAGCCAGGGGACAAGAAAAGAGAATAAGAAACGGATAAGCTTAAGAGCAGTCAGCCCTCCAATATCTGATAAATTCATTCCAAAGTAAAGCCACTGAAATTATCAAGCTAAAACATATGAAAGGGCAGAATGATATATACAATAGCACAAAACAGGTAACAGAGCACTGCAATAATATCACATCTACCTCGAATGCTTACACAATAATCACATCCAGAGAGAATGCACAGGTCAATGAATTGATCCATATCCAGATTCATCTCCTCCAAGGTCTAAAAGTCATGATAGTAAAGAAAAAAAATTTAAGCAATCACAATGAATGAACTTTTCTAGGTACCTTGGAAATTTCAAATTCCATGACTGGAACTTCTCTTGAGCTGGGATCCATCAAATGGCGAAGAAATCTAGGATCTCCAAAAGTGAGGGAATCCATATCTTCAGAAGCAACTGCATAAACCTGAAAAAAAGAAAAAAAATTACAGCTAAAGCACCATTCATGGTAGATGAATTCTGGCTACCACACAAAAATTAAGCAATGATAGGAATTCAAAGTCAGTGAAAATTCCTTGGACAAAGATGGCTTAGCAAAGAACACACCAAATGTAAATGACTATGCAGAAGAAGACATTAGACAAGTGAACGAGCATATGTGTGAGTGAAAAAGGAAATTAAATCATGTTAAACAATTGGCAATCATGGGAAAACAATGAACAATTCTAAACCAGAAGACAATCAAATGGGGAGATACTTGCCTTTCCAGCTTTGCAAAGTGCAGCACATTGTGCCTCTGCTTCTGAAGGAGCTTCAAGTACAAAAACTGAATTTGGTATCTAAACTTTTTGTTAGAAATAAAAAAGAAAAACCTTTTCAGACAAAACAGTAATCTCAACTACTCAGACACCCATGAGCCTTAATAGTCTTTTGCAGTCTTCATTGTGCAGTTGTGTCACCTGCAAGGGTATCAAAGCCATGTACAACAAGTGCACACACATCCAGTTAGCTACGTAAATAGGTTTATTCTGGAAAACAGAGATAAAATCAAACTTCACATTGAATAGGACAAAAGTATCGCACCATAAGTAAACCAAAAATAGACCAACCTTCACAGTTCTTTACTGAATTTCTTTGTCTTCCTTGTTCTGAGACTGCAGGCAATAAATAAAGAGCTCGCTAAGCCTTTTTGCACTCTGTTTTTGCATGCTTATGTGTGTGCGTTAGAGAGAGAGAGATGCATATACTGCAATGGCTATTGCCAACTCCTCAGAGGCATCTGCCCTCTTCGAAAAACTACTCAGAGACTCATCTAAAGTAACTAACCGTATTCATATATAATTCCAAAAACGAGAAAAGAGAAGGCTACATAATAATAAAGTACCGTTTGGCAAGCTCTTGCTTCTTCATATCAGAGGGTTACATAGCTATCGTAACAACAGTAAAGCATAATTCAGAGAAGCATGAGCATCATTCTTCTAGCATTCCATCCCAATGAAAACAAAGGAGGTAAAGAAAAAAATTTACACTGGCTTTATCCCCACTTCCAACGGCCTAATCATTCGGTAAAACATGCCTTGCAGATGACTACATGGGAAGGCCAATAAAAAAGCAGCTCAAATTCAAACACTTTTCAAGCACAAAGATCACATCACAAGTACAAGATAATGCGACAGGTGTCGATCTCATATACATAAACCCGAGCTCAAGCAATAGCATCTGAAGCATCAAAACAGAAGGATAATCCATAATTCAGTTAGATACTATACGAAACTCGAGCAAAGTGGATTTTCTTTTGCATGGAGTATTACTTTCTACGAAATCAATGGACGAGACTGATCGATGCACATTATGGCATCGACGGTGATACTCCGGCCGAAGTAGCTCTCGAGCTTCTGCTGCTTCATCGCCTTCGGGGCATTGTCCCCCAGTAGCTTCGTCAGTACCGTCCGCAATCAATGGACGAGACTTGATGAACACATGGAAAATAATCGGATTGAGGAAGACCGAGGTCGAGCTACCTTGATGCCCATCACGGAGAGAGATTGCAGCGAAATTGATGATGAGATCGAAGCTGCTTGGGATGAATTTTAGGGTTCGAGCTCTACCGCTTCCCGCCTAATTTGGAGACTAGCGCATTTGGATGGAGCGTGTCAGTCACGCGCAGGTGTTGCGAGTGGCACATTGTTAATGCAGCACAAGCGATAGACGTTTGGAAACATAACATAAAAATATCAATATGAAAACTCCATTTATTTCACAAATATGGATTATTTGAAAAATATAATTTTAAAATAATTAGTAAATAAATAAGATTCTTTTACTATGAAAATGATTATTAGTTATTCATATTTATAAGTGATATAAATAATTATTTTTAAAAATATAATTTTCTTATTATTTATTTTATGTGAAATAAACTATTAGCCTAAATTCACAAGCTCAATGATGACTAAACTTAGGCCTTGACTCTTATTTCTTATGAATATTTCTATGCCACAACTTTCGTGCTTTATGGTGCTACGATTTTATGTGACGAAGTATTTTATGTATTGCCATAATGTAATTTTTCTTTTTGTCAAAAGAAATTTCTATTCATGACCAAAATAATACATTATAGGATTCATTGGAAACCTCAAAAGCCACCATAATAACGCAAAATCATAGAGCTTCAAAACAAACCAAAAAAACCAGAAATTAAGGTATATTATCAAAGCATGGTTGGCAAAGTTTATTGTATGCTCGTCTTTTATGAATAGATCTCGTGATCGCATCCAAGCAAAAAGATTGGTGGCTGATCACCAAATTACACCTCATTATTAGTGATGAGCACATATTGAGATTTCCAATTGTAGTTACAGTTTTTCCTTTCAGCAGTGTGTGTCTAAATTTGGCATCACCAACACCATCACTATACAAAGATAACATAGACACAAATACGTCGAATAGGCTAGGATCTGTAACCTGTGAGAGCA
This sequence comes from Corymbia maculata, assembly GCA_014182735.1. Classification (NCBI taxonomy): domain Eukaryota; kingdom Viridiplantae; phylum Streptophyta; class Magnoliopsida; order Myrtales; family Myrtaceae; genus Corymbia; species Corymbia maculata. The sequence continues at coordinate 21,454,875 of CM024683.1, read as the reverse complement.
AGTTCTTTAGCAAATGTGAGTTGCCAAAGCTTTTAATAAAAACACGTTGAACGCCACACACCAAAGATACTGCAAACAAAATTGAAAACTAGAGGTGGATCATTTATTCATAAAAATTCCTAAATCTAGAATTGGATTGGAGAAAAAAGCTCCCAAATATAAAATGAGGAGAGCAAAAATCCCAAATCTAAACTAAATTAGAAGAGTAAGGAAAGAAAATAAGAGGAGATGAAAGAAAAGCAAATAGGGGAGGGAGAGATTTAGGTCAAATACCTCCCCTCAAGAAGTTGAATAGACAAAAAGGGTTGAAACTTAGGGAGAGAGAGGGAGGAGGGGAGGAGGGGAGGAGGGGAGAGGTGAAACGCCTTAGCGGGATCTAGTTAATCAATAGCCATATTAATTGCAACTTTATCAATTTTAGCGATATTGATAACATGAATCCCACTTTGTTAGTGTGATTAATGTCTCAAAATTTGATAGATAACAATTAAAATTTGATAAATAACAATTGAAGAGGCAAATTGGAATTAGCTCTTTCTATAGGTACTTTTAGCCTAATTGAATTAGCAACCATTATGACATGTAGAGTGAAAGCACTGCGTGGTATGTACATATCGGAAGTATTACTCATGTGACATGTATATTCATACTCCTATGATTTCTTGAGATTTCTAAGAATTGAAATTAAATGTGCAATTGATACTAATAACTTGTCATTCCTAGTGATTGAGATAGTGGAAATGTTAAATTCACGTAGAGGTCGAAATCAATGAATTGACTGATAGGGATTGGAGTATTTGAAAGGCCTTTATCTACTTTATAATAATTCAGCCAAGTTACTACTCTACACCTATGTTTGTAGGGAAGAGAAGATGGACAATAGTAATTCTTCATGTTTTAGATGAGATATTTGAAGGATCAACCCATGTAGAATTCGAGATATTTAATCGTAACAACCAATCTTGAATTCTCAATGGCCGAGAGGACAATGATGGCGACGAATTCATCGATGTTGCAACCCTTCTTGAGGGGAATTACCAAGGAAAAGCTAATGGCTAAGCAGGGACAAACAATTACTCATAAAAGATATGTGTCACCACTTAGTGTGAAATCTTCCAACCTTATACTGATTACAACTTTGGGATTTTATTAACTTATCTAAATAAGCAAATCAAGTCATTTAGAAGTTTCCATTTATTTATTATGGGTTGTTTAGAAACCCAAGCAAAATGTGGTAGAATATTTTGTTTCTACTAATCAGAAATTAATGGAGATGAGGGCTTAATTATTTTGGTTAAATTTAATGTTCTTTTAATACATTTCCTCTTTATTTCAAAACTGTTGTGCTAGCAGTTTTGTCAATTTTAACCATAAGCCATTAATATGTGATGAATGATCATGCGAGTATATAAAGAAGAATTTAACACTCAATAATTAAAACAATAAATAAGTTACTCAAAGGAAAGAAAGAACCTTGATGTTTCAAACAAAAATTAAAAACTAAGCTCCATTATGTCCAAAGTACCAAAGGTTCTGCAAAATGTTGACAAAAGCAAACAATAATGTATCGTATGCATGACCTAGACGTGATTTCTAAATGCAATGCTAATTAATTTTCTTAAGGTTTTCTTATATGAAATACACATGATTTAAATTAAATGTTATAATTATATGAGTTCTAATTAGCATGCATCAATGGACTGGACAAAATTTTTAATGACGTGCAAGCTATACTAATGACTTAAATGCAACCTATGCACAATTTTAATGACATTAAGGATTTTTGTTTGAAGATGGACATTTCCGCAAATGTCAAGAACTTAGAGTCTTATTTGATTTAGATATAAAGTTTGATTGGATTTTTTAAATTTTATTTAATATGTTTAAAATAAAGAAAAGCTATCACCTTCATATTGGATCCTGATTTCACTTAATATTCTCTATTTTCAAATGAATGGGATATGGAAACTCCTAGAATGACAACTCATTGTTTTTTCTTTTTAATTTCGACAACCCATTGATTGATCAATGGAAATTTTTACAAACTTCTAGGGTGACTCGTAAACCGCATTCTACCTTTTGACAAGTATTTTAAATGTGACAATGGACATGAATTTTGGGAACAATTTTGTAAACCACGAATGCTATCAAATCAATACTAATTATTTTATGATGTTTCAAGCAATAAGCTCTTGGGAATGTTCCCTTCGGACCAAACACAACTCACTTCCCTGGCTTTTTTTCAATATGTCAGACAACCATCTCTTGAGAGTTAAAATAAACATTTTTACGTAATTTATAATCACCTTTAAAACTATAATAAACTGAGAATATTATTATTGCATAAATATCTCTAAATATCTAACCATATTCAATCCAAAACTGAGGCTTGAGGATGCAAATCGTTAGTTACGTAATTGGTATTATGAATTCACATAAATTAGCTATCCCGAAAAACGTGGGAGAATCTTGAAAGGGAATTGGTCTTGCATATCTTCGTAGACGTCATTAGCAGTACCTGAGAAATCAATGAATGAATTTTACGATATGTGCATGCATTAATTGTTCACACTACAAATCAGGAAATGGTTGTCCGGTATTATCATCCAATGAGACAAATGTTAGAACTTAAGCAAAATGAACATTTCATCAATTCTCATATAATAATAATAATAATAATAATAATAATAATAATAATAATAATAATAATAATAATAATAATAATAATAATAATAATAATAATAATAATAATAATAATAATAATAATAATAATAATAATAATAATAATAATAATAATAATAATAATAATAATAATAATAATAATAATAATAATAATAATAATAATAATAATAATAATAATAATAATAATAATAATAATAATAATAATAATAATAATAATAATAATAATAATAATAATAATAATAATAATAATAATAATAATAATAATAATAATCGTTGTCGTCGTTGTCAAAAGAATTTGGTCTTGCATATCAAATTATAGTCCTTTTCCAATGAATGAATTATGACGGGGAGAATTGACTTTTTCACAATGAACTTCAAGGTTAAATATTTAAATTTGATTTTGAAATTCACACACAAAGAAAAGAGTGAGTAGTGACTTTTTAATGTTGAACAAATATCTAAAATCTATACAAAATGGTGAGTTTTTAGTACCTAACAACGCCAACTAACTTCATCGAACTAAATTCCCAAGCATGCCACATCGTCATCTTACTATTCACCATCCAATTATTTTAGTACATATAGATTCAAGCAAGTATAAGGAAATTTACTTCCAACTTTTATATGAAAGCAAGTAAACTTGTCCTCAAGATTTATCTTTTAATGAAACCACTAGTCCATGAACTTTTGTGTAAATGTGTCCATATCATGTCTAACCGAACAATTTTATTCAATTGACTCCCCAAATTTGTCTAACGTACGTCGTGATTTTTTATCATTTAATTGATCTGTTCCTATACTATTTTAAAATGTTCAATATCATCTTCATTTTAGTTATTACAAGGATGGAATTCGTGTAATGTCACTTTCTCATCTTTTGCTCATTAAGAACAACCGGTTGTTCACCCACTGGCAGGCAGCTGCGTCGGTTCGGCTTTGGGACTTCCCGCATAAGGTCCTGGGGTTGAATCACGCAGTATGCTAACACGTCATAAGTGAGGGGCTAGGGTGGTGGGCTCCTTTGCTAGCTCCCCCCAGGTATTGACGCTTGGTCCGGGATGCACGCGTACTCTACGGGTCATGGGTTGGCGATTAGACATAATTCGAAAGTTGGGCCCGGTAGATCCTAGGCATTAAAAAAAAAAAAAAAAAACCAGTTGTTCTTTACTTTCTCCAATCTTTAGCTATTGATGTTGATCAGATTCCTGACATCTAAATTTTCATTCCAAGCCTTCTCATTCATTTAATAACTATGATTGAATCCGATAGAGTTTGATCCTAAACAAAACATTTGCAGCTTATGTTACTGTATTCATTTGAATTTAGATATTAGGGACATTTAAATTTTGGGCATAAAGCATTTGCATCGAACAAAGCTGGATCCAGTTATGAGTTTTCTTGGGATTAGCCGATAGATGGCCCAATGTGGAAAATGAGTCCTGAACTCACTTGAGGTTCCAAAAACTGAGTCCGCGCGAGCCAGGCCCTAAGCTAATCAAACTCGGCCAAATGAAGGGAAAGGAAGGGTAGCCATTCAACGGCGGGTGCCCTGGCGCAGTGGGGCTATTTGTGGTTGGGTCGACCATAACACAGCAAAACGGAAAGGCAATAATGGGGAACCTCTTCCCCGGGAAAATCCGCAACGTCTATTCGTTACTTGTACTCGCGGCTTGGGTCAAACCCACATTGGACCTCGTTGATCAACCTGTAGTCGACTCAGAAGCTCGCTGGAATTTGGCCTGAGGCGTTGAAGTATTGCAGGATGCGAACAGCGGCTATTGCTCATTGTTTGTACGCTTGCTGGACTGGCATTACAAAAACGCGAGGTGCTGGCTTCACTAGAATTGGCTCGCTGGACACACTGGTTTGGACCGTCACTGATATAAAAATCACTAGGATGGCCACGGTGGTTCACGGTGCAAGGACAGCCGCGAGTTGGTTGAGGTGCAGGCGTCACGGGCAAGGACTCTCTATGAATGGAAGGAGCAGTGGCGTCATCAAGGATCGTGCCTTGATCGGAGGTGTGACGGCTGAGTATGTACAGGACTCGTCATGGGTGCGGCACGGAGAAGGCCTCGCTCAATAATGAAAGAACGTCTCCTTTTGGGTATTACGTTGCCCCTCCTCTCTCCTTTTGGTCCTTTTCTTTTTGTCTCTGGAAAATCTTCTGGACGTATGGCAGTAGTGGACACGAGTGTCCTTGTGACCCGCAAGAAAAGATAAAGAAACTCTTCTTTTTCTCCCAATGTGGTCGTCTACGTCTCAGACTCAGGGGAGAGGCTCCTTTTTGACCTTTTCTCTATAGCCTCATCCGTGAAAAGGAGGAGACTCGTAAGGGGATTATTTTTGTGGAATAAATCTGAATTCGGGGTTAATTTTGCGAAATTCACTTGGAAACCTTTCAATTTGAGGAATTTAGCTTACTAAAACTAAAGAAAGAACGGATCGACCAAAATGGAAAAGCACTGTTCACCTTTCTCTCCCCTCTGTTTTCTTGAGCAACTGTAGCTCGGGTTCTGGACTTTCTTCGGGCGGCCGTCTACGAGCACCAGTGGAAGCTGCATTTTGGAGGAGGAGCCGAGTTTTAGTTGGCCATCAAAACCTCATCGCATTTTGCTCGGGTAAGCCCTCACACTTCGCAGATTTGGCTTGCGATGCGATGTTAGGGTTGCTAGATTTCTGGAAATCTTGGTGATTCTGGCCAACCATGGAAAGGGGTTCTGTTAGATTTCAATCTCAGTCTGGGTTTGGCAATGGTAGGAGTTGTAGCCATAGTAGGCCTCCTGGTGCTCAAAATTTCTCTCGCGACCGGGTAGCTAAAGGCAAGAATGTTGCCGCATTGTCTGTAGTTGGAGGGCAGAGAGCCGTAGGAACTAGTCTGCCTTCCTCTGGTACTGATGTTGCTGGTCCAAGTCTTGTTCAGAACACCGCTGCAACAGGACAAGGACCAGGTTTGTTGCCTCAACACGCTAGGAATCCGTCCACAGCTTCCCGCTCCTAGGCCAATGTAGCTAAAGCTGCTATGCAAGGATATTCTCTTTCATTTTTCCCCCTTGTTCAGATGGAAATAATGTTGTTCATTGTTCTGACGATGATCTTGATGTTGCTGATCCTATTTGGCATGAATGCTTGGTCAGCTACTTTGTTGGGAAGAAACTCCCTTTCGAGTTAGTCGAGACAGCCCTTAAGCATCTTTGGGGCCAACGATTATTAGAGGTGAAGGCTAATGACCAAGGTTTCTATTTCTTTCATATTTTGGATCCTGACTTTAGAAGGAAGGTGCTTGAAGATGGTCCATTGACAGTGGCACGGGTACCCCTAATACTTCAGCAATGGCATCCCATGTTAGAGCTGAAAAAATGAGAACACTTGTTGATTCCAGTTTGGATAAGATTGAAGAACCTCCCCTATGGGTTGTGGTTTTCCACGGGGCTTAGTAAAGTAGCCAGTGTTGTAGGAAAACCGCTTTATGTCGACCAACGCACGGAGCAATTGAAAATGATCTCATTTGCTCTTGTTTGTGTTGAACTAGCAGCTTCTAAAGCGTATTGTGACACCATCAAGGTTTTCTTAAATGGGGTACCTCGCATAGTGGATGTTGAGTATGAATAGAAGCCTGTATCTTGTCTAAGCTATGGCATATTTGGACATAGATGCCCTCCAAAAGTTCCCAGCCCTTCTGAATCTGAACGTGGGAATCGGCCAAGTGAGCAGGACACTGAACAACCTGCTGTTGTGGATAGTTAAGACCCCTTCCTCCTAGCTCAAAATGCCGCATCTCTCCCTGATATGGATGCTGTACAAGGTCCTGAAGAAGAGTGGCAGTAGGTCAGCAATAGACAGCAACTCCCTCTTGGAAATGACAGCAAGAAACGTCATATTGTGTAGTCTCCCCCGGTCAGAGTTCAACTTGCTATTCTAGTTGGATAGGACTCCCCTCTCCAAGCTCAAGATGTTGCCCCTCCCCCAGGTTTGGTATCCAAACAAGCGAACGTGCAGCAAATTAGTAGCAGACAGCTGTGCCATGTTGGTAAGGAGTCCAAGCAGCCAGCTCTTGTGCGGCCTACTCCAATCAAACCTTTAGCTTCCACTATGGCAAAGATTATGCAGGAAAAAGGCGATCCTCGTGCTGGCTCCCCTCTAATTCAGGTGGCTGCTTTAGTTCCTGTTGAACCAGCATCCCCAACCTCATTTGCATCAGTCGACGACCTGGATGAGGAACCTGTTGTCAGCTCTGATCAGATATTGCTGAGGACACTTGCTGATCCCTTGCAGGTGGACGGTACCTCTGGTCTTCAGCTTACTGAGGTGAGAATTGAGCAGGTCAACAGATCGGGCCTTACATCCGGGACTCCTCCTATCAAGAAAAATCCTTCTAAGCGGGCTAGTAGTTCGAGACCTTCATCCGGGTCTCTTGCTGTCAAGGCCAAGCTAGTAGCTAGCAAAAGGCATCCTAAAAGGAGGTAGACCTCTTGTTCTCTTTACCTAGTATACTCTTATGTTTTTTGTCTGTTGGAACATTAGGGGCCTTATGAGTTCTATTAAACAAGCTGAAGTCAAATAGTTTGTACGCCTTAATAATTTATGTTGTGTTGGTATTTTGGAAACCAAGGTCTCAGCTGCAAATTTTGAAAACCTTTCTTCTGGCTTACTTCCTTGGATGTGGGTTTCTAATTATGCTCACTCTTCTTGAGGGCGTATTTGGGTTGGATGGAACCCGTTTTTGGTGGTTTCCAATGCCCTGTTTAGTTCTGACCAGCTTATCCATGGTGAGGTAAAATTTTTGAACTTGAGGACCATTCTAACTCACTCTATGGTCTATGGGGAGCATACGTTTGTTGCTTGGAGGCCCCTCTGGAATAATCTTATTAGTCTAAGCTCTACTCTTAAGGAAAGCCCCTAGATTGTTGCTGGTGACTTCAATGCCATCCGAGATTCTTTAGATCGTATGGGGAGCCCGGATATATGGATTCCTGCCTTTGATGAGTTTAAGGACTACCTTGACCAAGCTGAACTGATTGATCTTCGTTATGTGGGCATCCGATTTACCTAGTCCACCTCCTCTGGTGCTAATAGGAAGCAATGTAAAATTGATAGGGTTTTGTTAAATAATTGCTAGTGCACGGCATTTTCCTTCTCGAAAGCATCCTTTTTGCCCCCGGGTATATTGGACCGTACACCGATAGTTGTGAGAATACTTGCACTGGTTCTCGTCGGATCCCCTTTAAATTTTTCAACCTATGGATGACACACCCGGACTTCTCCATGTTGGTAGCTCAGGCTTGGGAGGTTCAAGTTGTAGGTACTCCTATGTTCAGACTTTGTGCTAGGCTCAAGTTTCTGAAAGGTCGGCTTAAGTGTCTAAATAGAGATGCTTACTTGGATATCTCTATGCGGGTGGCTGCGGCTAAGAGGGACCTTTTGACTACCCAAGAAGCTCTACATCAAGACCCTCGGAGTAGTTCCATGACAGTAAGGGAAAACCTTCAACTCAAGTCCTACTTCGATTTTTGGTCCCTTGAGGAGTCTTTCTTCAAACAAAAGTCTAGAATTCGCTGGCTTAAGGAAGGGGATCATAACACTAAGTTCTTCCACCACTCGGTTAATCACCGACACCTTCGTAATCATATTATTTCCATATTGGACAGCACCGGCCATATGGTTACAGAATTGGAGGAAGTACAGTGGGTTTTTGTTGAGATTTTTCAGGACTTGCTTGCCTCGGTAAATATGACTATGAGGCGATATGCATAGGAGCTCATTGATGTTATTCATTCCCCTTTTCAGGGTGACTAGGTCAAGTTTCTTTCTCAACCTTTCATTCCATCTGAAATTTGTGATGCTATGTTCTCCCTTGCTGGTAACAAAGCCCCCGGTCTCGATGGCTTTAACGTTGACTTCTTTAAAAAGAATTGGGACAAGATTGGTCATTCAGTCTCCGAAGCGGTTATGAATTTCCTTGAATTGGGTCGCATGCTCAAGGAAATAAACAATACTATCATTGCCCTAGTGCCTAAAGTGCCCAATGTGACTTCGGTCTCAGACTTTCGACCAATTGCCTGTTGCAATACCATCTACAATTGCATAACCAAGATACTTTCTTCTAGAATTGCCGCAGTCCTTCCCAATCTTATTAGTCCGGCTCAAACTGCATTTGTGAAGGGTAGAAGAATTAGTGACTATTTTTCTTGCCCAAGAACTTTTCAGTGGGTTTCTCAACAAATCCTATGTTCCAAAATGTGCCATCAATGTTGACTTCAGAAAAGCCTATGATACTCTGGATTGGGACTTCTTAGAGAAAACTCTTCAAGCGTTTGGCTTTCACAACTGTCTTACAAGGCTAATTATGGTATATGTTCGTACCCCTAAGTTTTCCATCTCTATAAATGGCGAACTTCATGGTTTCTTTTCTAGTGGATGAGGCATAAGACAAGGTGACCCTATGTCCCCATATCTCTTCACCTTGGCTATGGAGGTGTTTACTGGGATCATCGACTCTCATACTCGGCATCCAGATTTTTGGCACCACTGGCGGTGTAAGGCCACACGTCTCTCCCATCTATTTTTTGTGGATGATGTGTTCATCTTTAGTAAAGCGAGTCTCTCCTCTATTTCTTGTATCAAAGACGGTCTCACCCTATTCTCTACTTGGAGTGGCTTGGCTCCGAATACTAGTAAGAGTGAGGTCTTTATCTCGGGTGGCTTTGAGATAGTAAGGGATCGATTTTACAAGCTCTTGGCTTTACCCTCGACTCTTTCCCAGTTCGATACTTGGGTGTGCCTATCATTACATCTCGTTTGAACAAAGTAGATTGCAATGTTCTAGTATGCCATCTCACTGCTAGAGTCCAATCTTGGACTCACTGGTTCCTTTTTTTTGCGGGCTGTCTACAACTTATTAAGTTAGTGTTGCTGCCATTCAAGCTTATTGGGCTTCCATATTTTGGCTCTCTGCATTGATAGTTGACAAGATAGAGCAAATTTGAAGATAATTCCTATGGAAAGGCCCCTCCATGGGCCCAGGTGGTGCAAAGCTATCCTGGGTTGATGTTTGCCTCCCCATTTCGGAAGGAGGCATTGGAGTGAGAAGAATCAAGGACAGTAACAAAGCAGCCATGGCTAAACACATTTGGTTGCTATTTATTGATAAATAATCGTTATGGTGCAAATGGATACATGCTACATATCTCAAAAGGAAGAATTTTTGGATTTCCTTGACTCCATCCCATTGCTCTTGGGCTTGGCGGAAGATTCTTACCTTAAGGGATGACTTTCAACCCCATTTTAGGTGGAGGATAGGAGACGGTGAGTCTACATCGTTTTGGTTTGATCCATGGCTTGACATCGGTCCCCTTAGTTTGATATTCTCGGACAACTACATCTACCAGTCGGATCTCACTAGACAAGCTAAGGTGAAGGACTTATACTCCCCGGACGGGCTCCAGCTTCTCCAAGAACTAGCTCTGTGGCAAATATCGGTTCCCCAGCTTTCTTTTGGGCAAGACACTTTTACCTGGGTAGAGGACCCTGTTGGCAAATTCTTGATGGCTTCGGCCTAGGCTGCTATTCGGCATAAATATAACTCGGTACATTGGTCTTCCTTTGTTTGGGACAAGGTGTTGGCCCCTAGATATCAGTTTCTCCTTTGGCTTATTACAAAGAACCGTCTCCCAACTCAGGTATTCCTCATGTCCTATGGCAGAATACCGAGTTCGACTTGTGCTTTTTGTAATACTAGGCATGATTCAATTAACCACTTATTTTTTGATTGCGGCGTCTCCAATTCTCTTGCAAAATTTTGGGCCACTAAATGTAATCTTCCTTGGTGCAATTCCTCTTGATCGGACAGTCTTCTATGGGCTATTAAATTTTTGACTGGAAGGGGGTTCTACCGGGAGATAGCTCGCTTCTCTTTTGGCTTTCTTTGCTATGTTATCTGGAAGACCAGGAATGATATTCTCTTCCGTGGCCACAGCCTCCATGTTCCTGCCTTGAAGCTACATCTTTCTAAGGTGGTTAAAGACAAAGCTCTTGCCTTTTCTAAGGTTGCTAATAATCCCAGGAATAGGAGGATGCATCGTAGTTGGGGGATAGACTCTCATATTTTTGATATGGAGCCGCTTACGACTTAGTCTAGGATGATTTGGAACCTCCTGTTTTCCTTTGTTTCTAGCTTATATCTTAACTTGGTGATTGCGGTACCCTTCCACTCTAGAGACATGTTGTCTAGCTGAGTGCCTGTTGGTACCGTGATTCCCCTTGCTGTACAAGTCTTTGGTTGATTATTATATACACTTACCTTACCGAAAAAAAAAAAAAAAACTAAAGAAAACCAAGCTAATGATCCTTGCTTAGTGAATTCAAGTTGACCCATTTGAGACTAAATTTTAATTTCAAAAATTGAGGTCTAATTTCATCATCAAACCTCAATTCAATTTTAGCATAGAAGTTGCGTCATCAATTCAATGTCAATTTGAGTGCAATAAGTCACCTTAAGTATCGACAATTAGTTCAATATGTGCCTTGTAGTTTTAATTGAATTCAATTTTAATTAATTTGTATTTTTTGGCAAGGAATAGCATGAAATTATCAACATTTGCCTAGGAGGTCTAATTACATGTGTCCAATATACTTCATGTTACTTAGCTAACTAGGCCAATATTAAAACACCAAATTGGATTTAAGTGGTTGATTGGCCTAATTTCATTAAAATTGGATCCTTTTTGTTTTACAAATAAAACCATTTTCCTTCAAATTAGGTAAGATTTCCTTCATAAAACTTAAAAGGGGGAAGACTGAACCAACCAAAAGATGGCCGACTTGGTCGCATTGGTTTATGCCGATTCAACTGGTCACCGGTGGAAAAGGCCAATTCGGACCTCTTCCTACCTGTTCTTGGCAGTTGGCGACCACCACGCTGTGGCTTGTCCCATGGCCGACTCCCCCATGTCGTTCAATTTTTTGGCTTTTACAAAAATGCCCCTAGGTTTCATGAAATAACGAAAATGCCCCTATTTAGGCCTAAATCATAAAGATCGATCGGACCATTGATTTCGGCACACCATGGTCATTCAAATTAGCACATGCCTAAATTTCTAATCTTGCTTAAGGGTTAAGCAATTTAGTTAGGCTATAAGATTAATTTATAGCCATCGGATCAAATTGACAGCTAGGATTTGATCTTTAGGGGGTATGTAACCCATTTTTCCTCCAAAATTAAGAGAGCCTCATTTGTAAAACAAATTGCAGAATTCTCTCTCTCTCTCTCTCTCTCTCTCTCTCCCTCTACACCGACCACACCTCACCATTGCCCTATCGCCGCTCTCCACCTCCTTCCAGCAGTCCATCAGTGCACCGATCACCCCCTTAGCTCCTTCTCTTTGGTCACAAGCCCTGGCATCTCCCTCCCTCACTTGAAAGCTGCTGATCAATGGCTTTTCTTTTCCAATTCAAAGATCAGCGTGCAAGCCGGTCCTTCCTCCCGGCGGATCCGATTGTTGAACCTATGATGGGCAGCGGTCTTCTCCCATTCATAGGCTGGTGACACCCCAAGTCGAAGTCCTCCTAAGATCGTGGTGGTCAGCAGTCGTCTGAAGCTTCATCGATCGATATTTCCTTGTATAAACCTCGCTTGATTTCCATTGTTTGATCATCTTCATGAAATCAAACTTCTTGTAACTTGAGTGTTCATCATTTCGATTTAGATTTCCGGTGAGCTAATCTCGAAGCGATATTCAAGGTGTGGTGGTTGGAATAGCTCAATCGAGCCTTGAGATCAAAGTTAACAAGATACAACCTCTAAAAAATTCGAATATGATGAAGCAAGGTCGAAGTCAACAACATGTTATTTTCTTACGTTCTCGATTTGAATTATTGTAGGGACTGGTTCCGACATTAGTCGAGTTGACACCCTATGCTGAACATAAAATGTGTGTGAGACACATATATGCAAATTGGGCAAAGAACTACAAAGGGGATAAGTTGCAGTTCCAATTTTGACAGCTAGTAAAGAGCACAAACATGACTGATTTTAGGCTGGCCAAAGAAGGATTGCTTTAGTTGACAAAGGAAGGTTCAAATGCACTATTTTAAACAAAACCCAAGCTTTGGTGCAAAGCCTTCTTTAGTGGAAATTTAAGCGTGATATCATCAACAAAAATGTCTATGAAGCATTCAATGGAAAAATTATAGATGCCGGATGCAAATCAATCATCATGATACTCGACGACATACAAGTTATGGTCCTGATTCGGTTGCACAAATAAAGAGATGAGGCTGCAAAGAATACTAGACAATGGGGTCCTACAATTACCAAGAAATTGGATGAAAACTTGGCTATGAGTAAGTATTGTCATACCATTTGGAATGGGGATAAAGGGTATGAGATAACAAGGGGTGTTGATAAGTATGTTATCCATCTAGGTATGAGAAAGTGTTCATGTTGAGCATCGTAACTAAGTGGAATTCCTTTTGCGCATGCCATATGTGCCATCCAATTAAAGGGCCAAAATGCGAAGGAATACCTTGATAATTAATACAATATAGAAAAATATCTTACTTTGCACAAATTCATGATGCACCTAATAAGAAGTAGCATATTAGGAGCTAACTAATTATGAAACATCTCAACCTTTGCCACTGAAGAAGGAAATGGGAAGGCCAAAATGAATATGAAGAATGGTTAAGGGAAATGTCTCGAGTTAGTATAAGATGAGTAGGACAAATGTAAAGGTGACGTGCTTTTATTACCATATAGCGGGGCACAATATTAAAAGTTGTCAATTGAGGAAGCAGCAACAACAATCAAGTGAGAGGTAGTCGAAGGCCAACTGGAAGGCCAGTTGAAGGCCAAACAGAAGGGCTAAGTTAGTCAACGACGATCAACTCAGTAAGTTATGAAATTTGTGTTTATGTTGTTTTTTGCATTTATTACATATTTATACATAACCTCAGTTACTTTGTTTTTAATGTCAAGCGACAAAAATGCCAACTCAGTTCACTGTTCTTCAGTCTAGAATAAAATACCCAATAAGTTCAATAATTTATGTTTACATTATTATATTGGTTGATGTTAACTTTTTAAAATTTTAATGTCTACTCCTTAAGTGAGAAGAATGCTAACTGGAGCTTAAGAGCCAATAAAAGGGCGACATGGAGGGCCAACTTAAGGGCCACCACCACAGCCAGCTGAAGGTGTTGCTAAAGTTGAAGGGCCCACTAGAAGAAGGCCAATTAGAAGAAAGATGAAGCCCCTGTTGTAGCTAAAGCTGAAGAGCCAACTAGAAGAAGGGAATCTAGAAGAAGGCCAACTGAAGGATTGGCTAAAGCCCCTACTGTAGCTGAGGTTCAGCAGTTGGCTGAAGAGTTTATTGTCGGGCAAGATGTAGCTAAAGCTAAATGGCCAACAGAAGGGCAATGCAAAAAGCCAATTGAAAGGCCCAAGAAATGACAAGCGAGAAGAAGGCCAAAGAAACTATAAGTTGCTCAAAGTGACGTTCCAATATCAACAAGAAGGACTCTTTAGAAGAGGCTAAGGCAATATGGTTATTGCGTTTATATAGATGAGCATACTAGAACAGTCATTTTGAATGTAAGTTTCATTTAATATATTTAATTTATGGTACGAACTTTTGCTTGTAATTTCATTGTTTTCTGTAACATGGGAGAAATTCTGAGGTTCTTATCTCTCAAGGTCTAACTCAAGAGTCAACGACTCTACAAAAAAGAACCTAGCGGGTGCAGATCCAAAGCTATAGCTAGCAAAAAAAACCACCTAGCACAAGCTCCTTTTGAATTAGTGCATTTGAATTCAATTGAAGAAGTTGCACTTTAAGTTAGAAAATGAGATAAGATGGGATGGGATGGAATGGGATGTGATGTGGTTATGTTTACATAGATATTATCATGCTTTCAAAATTGGTTATAGTGACTCATGAATAGAAAGCCTATCATGCAAATTCTCTCTTCCATGGTGTTGTGACTATCTTGGTAGTTACCTCTAGCTTCTGCTTAAAAATGTATGATATGACATACAACGTTATTTGAGAGATCAATTCCAGTAGAAACCAAGATATTTAGATTGTATGCAGACTTTGTTCATTATAAAAAAAATAATTAAAGAAAAAGAACGGGCATAGGATGCAACGGTTCAAAGTGAAGGTGATTTGCTATACAAACACTTCTTGACAAGCAACAGTAAAATTAGAAAACGAAGAAAAGTTTCCAGGTCAAAAGAAGAGAACTTCCAGTGTTCAACAACATTATTACATGACTATACAACAGTAGCTTCCTGCAAAACCTTTTGACATTTCTTCTAATAGAAGCTCTCTCTCAGCAAGGTCGTGGAGGATAATGCCCCGAATAAGTACCTGAGAAATGAACAACTACTAATGACACTCGGCAAAGAAACAACTTAGAATCAACCTAATAATGAGGTAATTCACGCACAACTATTGAAACTTGGCGCATACCAGGAGGGGTAGGAGGTGGTGGAGATGGATGCAGAGGATAAGCCGAAGGTGGAGGAGAGTATGCTGGAGGAGGATAGGCTGTTGGAGGATGGGGAAATTGTGGTGGACGTGGGTACATAACTGGATATGGTGGATACAATGGGTATGCAGGAGCTGTCGCAATGCATGTTGTCGAACCATAAGGAGGAGCTGATACGGGAGGAGGTGCAGAGTACAAAGGCAGCTAAGGAGCCAAAGAAGCTACATATGGCGGTGCAGATGGTGCACAGCTTGCTCCTGATTTCTACAACAGCACAAGCACGACATTGCTCAGAATCCACTACAGAATGATCATGGTAAATGGTGATGATGATGTTCTATACCAAATGAAATTGGTACTCACCATTGCATTTGCATAAGGTAATACCAAGCGTATTTCTCTGGCTTATCTGGAATCATAGAAAAAATAGGCACTTTGATTTAGACAATCAAAACCTTTCCTTCTAGAGGATAGTAATGCAGATGATAAGTGACAGTTGTCCTACTTCATAATTTGTTGCCATAGAGATAGAATGGGACTTATGTGTTGGGTAGATATGTTATACATGTATAAAGGAATAGTGGAGGAGAATATGCTAGAAAATCCATCAAAACTTGTATGGAAGAAAGAACGAGATAGAAGAACCTGATAAGTTGTCATTGGACTATCTTCAACTTTTCTAGAAAATCCATAATCTGAAACCTACCCGGGTCCATCATCAATTATATTTATTATTTTTACTATTGTAAATTTAAAATTAAGAAAAAAATAATGAGGAGATATTTTGAGGTACGTTTGTAAATAACATTGCTTAACCAATTATATATTCTTTACATACAAGAATAATGAATGACCTAATTAAGTTTTGCTACTAAAGAATGACCTAATCAATGATAGTATTCAGGTTTAGTTACATCTAGCTAGCATATACACACACAAAGTTGCGTGTTTGAAACTATATTAAAGAAATTCCAGAAAACGAAATGATAACACGTATATGTACAAATTAACTCTTCAAAGTCCAACTTTAAGGTTGCGTGGCCGTCCGATTTAAAATGTCATTGGCATGTGACAATAAATTATCTTCAAACAAACAAATTTCTTCTATTGATTCATATCAAGGAATCAAAAGATGGATTTTGTGGAGCATATATATCTTGCTAGTTAGAATAATAGAAAGGGAAAAATTAGTAATAAATTTTTTTTTCTCAAAGATACACATAACAAAATTACCTCTAATAAATTTGAAGTGCATAAGTAGGACTAGAAATAGATTTGAAAAGTATTGCCTCTTACATCCTCATTGTGTTTTAAAAGTCGATGGTTTTGCTGTTACATGATCTGTTATGTGCCGACTAAACTATTTTTTCTTACCACCACCAGCCCTGGAATTCTTGTTAGTTGCTTCCTTGGCAATATTCTCAGGGGTTTCCTGTTGCATGGACGACAATAATATAAAATTTGTATAAGTAACGTATACATATCGTAAAATGTAAAATGCATGGAAGAAATGAAATCCTTAGGACAGCAAATAAACAAACACTGTAAAAGGAACACTAATATGCACTCTGCCCAAAAAGTACCCCTCTCGTTCTAGCAAAGAGGGCTTCATCCTTCCAATAAAATTTATACAACTCTCTTCCAAAATTGCAGTACGATAAGATATGAGCTGTTTTTAAGGAAAGGAAAGCATCAGCTGGCTTCCAACTACGGGCAAAAACTGCATCTACAGGTCAGGACTTACTCAATAAATAGGGTTCTTACATTCACCATCATTTAGCTCCATGTCTGTAGGCAGACAACTCTCAGCGGCTGTTTGAATCCCTTAAACCAAGGACCATGGTTGGCATTCTAAAGCTGCCAAGGAACCTGGGCTGGCGATTTACAGAGACTTGTGTAGAGAACGTCCTTGGCTTGAATACCAGATTGGGGGATTGAAGTGTCCATTTGCTTCCCTGTCATCCAGTGCAACAACGGTAGTTAATCAGGCTGGAACTCGACAGATCCGTACACAGGTGCTTTTGTTTATATAGAGTTCAACGATTGGTTATCATGGGAAAACAATGAACAATTCTAAATCAGAAGACAATCAAATGGGAAGATACTTGCCTTTCCAGCTTTGCAAAGTGCAGCACACTGTGCCTCTGCATCTGAAGGAGCCTAAAGTACAAAAACTGAATTTGGTATCTAAACTTTTTGTTAGAATTTTAAAATAAAATACAAAAGAAAGAAAACTTTTCAGACAGAATAGTAACCTCAACTACTGGGACACTCATAAGCCTTAATAGTCTTTTGCAATCTTCATTGTGCTGTTTTGTCACCTGCAAGGCTATCAAAGCCAGCTAGCTATGTAGATAGGTATTTTCTGGAAAACAGATACAAAATCAAACTTCACATCAGATAGACAAAAAATTCGCACCGTAAGGAAACCAAAATGAGACCAACCTTCACGGTTCTTTTACTGAATTTCTATATGTCTTCCTTGTTTTGAGACTGCAGGCAATAAATAAAGAGTTCACTAAGCCTTTTTATACTCTCTGTTTCTGCATGCTTATGTGCGTGCGTGATAGAGAGAGAGAGATGCATATGGCGCAATGGCTACTTCCAACTCCTCAGAGGCATCTGCCCTCTTCAAAAAACTGCTCAGGGACTCATTTAAGATAAATAAACATATTCATAAATAATTCCAAAAAAAAAAGAAAAGAAAAGAAAAGAAAGGCTGCATAAAAATAAAGTACCATTTTGCAAGCTCTAGCTTCTTCAAATTAGGAGGTCTACCATCAAATAAGTATCTATCGTAACAACAGGAGAGCATACTTTAGAGAAGCACAAGCTCAATTCTTCTAGCATTCTATCGCAATGAAAACAAAGTACGTAAATAAAAAAAAAAATTACACTGGCTTTATTCCCGCTTCCAACAGCCTAATCGTCCGGTAAAACACGCCTTGTAGATGACTACATGGGAAAACAAATAAAAAAGCAGCTCAAACTCAAACACTTTCCAAGCACAAAGATCACATCGCAATTACAAAATAATGTGACATGCGTTGATCTCATATACACGAACCTGAGTCCAAGCAATAACATCTGAAGCATCAAAACAGAAGGATAGTCCATAATTCAGTCATAGACGATATGAAACTCTAGCAAAGTGGATTTTCATTTCCCTGGAGAATTACAATGCTAGTAGTGTATCTGGTGACTTCACCCTCCTCATTGGTGAGCATCTCTGAGTCCCCTTCCTCCCAACCACGACCTAATCCACCAATCAAAATAACCAAAAAACACCCAACATTCAAAATCCAAATCCCTACCGCCACCGAAACGCGCAATCACAGGCATCAATTCATAAAAAGCAACTTAACGAGGAACTGATAGATGCTCATGCCGGCATCGACGGTGATCCTCCAGCCGAAGTAGCTTTCGAGCCTCTGCTTCTTCATCGCCTTTGGGGAATTGTCGGCCAGAAGCTTCGTCAGCCCCTATCAAAATCAATGGACGATACTCAATGAACAACATACGGAAATGATCGGATTGAAGAGGACGGAGGTCGATCTGAACTACCTTGATGCCCACATCGGAGAGAGAGATTGGTGGCGGTGGAAATTGAGGGATGAAATGGGAAGCTGATTGGGATGGGATGAATTGAATTATAGGGTTTCGAGCTCTTCCGCTTCCCGCCAAATTTGGAGACCATCGGGTTTTGGGGGATGAAGCGTGTGAGTCGCGCAGGGGTCGCGAGTGGAACGCTGTTAATATACTACTATTGGAACCGCACACAAAACTTAAAAATTTCTCCCTTGGATGATGTCACGAAAAACCCTGAACTTTATCCCGTGTGATACATTTACCCTAAACTTTTTTTTGTGATACAAAAAATCTCAAACTTTGCAATACGTAACACATTTACCTTAAACTTTACCCCGTGTAACACATTTACCCTAAATTTTTTTGTGCGACCAAAAATCCTAAACTATGTCACTTGTAACAATTTTACCTCGAAATATATTACTTATGATAAATTTACCACAAAGTTTTTTGGGCTGAAGGGTATTTTCGTCATTTTCTAATTTTTCTATTTTTTTTTATTAAATGGAGGAAGCCGACGAGGATGGCCTCGCTAGCGTCGGAGTCAGGTGAGGGACGCCGGCGAGGGCCACGCAGGCATGGGCGACCCTCACCGGTGTTAGGCGAGGGCGGCCCGGTCTTGGGCGACCCTCGTCGGCATCGGCAAAGAGTCGCCCGAGCCGATCCAACTTGGGCGGGCCTCATCGGATGCTTGGCGAGGGTCGCCTAGGCCCGGGCTGCCCTCCCCGACTCGGCGCCGGCAAGGATGGCCTCGCCGGCTTCTTCCATTCAATAAAAATATATATATAAAATGACGAAAATGCCCTTCACCCAAAAAAAAAAAACTTTGGGGTAAATTTGTCATCGTAATATAATTCAAGGTATAATTGTCACAAGTGATATAGTTTAGGATTTTTGGTAGTATAAAAAAAAAGTTTAGGGTAAATGTGTCACACGAAGTAAAGTTTAGAGTAAATGTGTCACATATGGCAAAGTTTGAGGTTTTTTGTGTCACAAAAAAAAAAAAAGTTTAGGTAAATGTGTCACACGAGTAAAGTTTAGAGTTTTTCGTGGCATTTTCCCTTTTTTTTTTTCTAGTCGAAACACGAAATTTAAAATTTTAGTGACACAAAATTCGTAGACTCGAGGTTGAACAAACTCTGGCCTTAAATATTAGGTTTTTTATTGCTTAGTTTACCAGCATGATTCAATCAATCAATACTCTGTATATTATCAATTTCATAGATTGGATATGATCTGGCAGGATATTGACATCATAAATCTAAATTTATGAGTGTGCTTGATGTCCGAATTTTCAACAAAGAATAATTTAAAAAGAATATATGGAATTAGTTCTTTTTACTGGGGCTCTTGGCTTAATTGGATTAGCAACCATTATGACACATTGTGAAATTACTGCTTGATATGTGCATACTTAAAGTTTTTTACACAAGTGACATGCATATTCATAATCCTATGATTTCTTGAGATTTTGAAAATATCAAAATTAAATCTGTACACTCATGTTAATAACTTCTCATTCCTAATAATTGAGTGGATGAAAATGTGGAATTCATGTAGAAGTTGAAATCAATGAATTGATTGAGCGAGATTGGAGTATTTGAAAGTCCTTTGTCTAATTTATAAATCAGCCAAGGTACTATACTACCCATATTTTTGTAGGAAAGGAAAAATGAACCGTGGTAATTCTTCATGTTTTAGATGAGATATCCGATGGATCAACCCATGTTTGACCGAAACAACCAACCTTGACTTCTTAATGGCCAAGAGGACGATGGTGGTGACAGATTCATTAGTGTCACGATCCATTTTTAGGGGAACTACCAGGGAAAAGTTAATGAGTTACTAAGCGAGGACAAAAGGTCGCTCATAGAAGAAATGTGTCCAGTCAGTATGAATTTTCCCAAACCTATACCTATCACAACTTGAAAATTTTATTTAAATCATTTAAACATGCAAATCAATTCATTTAGGAATTACCACTAATCTATTATGAGTCATTTAGAAATCACGCAAAATGTGGTAGAACAATTTTTTCTTCTATGAATTAGAGATTTATGGATACAAGGGCTTGATTACTCTATATAAATCTCACACCCTTTCAGTACCATTTTTTTTTATAAATAATTTCAAACATGTTATGCAAGCAATCTTGATCGATTTTAACTTTAAATAGCCCCAGAAATCGGTAAATTCAGCCTTGTTAGTGCTCTATTCAACCGGCTTTCTTTAGTCGTCTAACATATGATGGGTTGTTATGCAGGTATGTAACCAAGGTTTGACACTCAATAACTAAAGTAATAAATAAATTACTCAAATGAAAGAAAGAACCTTGATGTCTTAAGCAAAATCAAAATCCATTATGTCCAAAGTACCAAAGGTTCCGCAAAATGTTGACTAGAAAGCAAACAATAATGCAATATATTCATGACCTATACATAATTTCTAAATGCAATGCTAATTAATTCTTTTTGGGTTTTCTTATATGAAATAAGCATGATTTAATTTAAATGTTATAGTTATATGAGTTACTAACTTAGCATGCATTAATGGACTATGCAAAATTTTAAATGACATGCAAGTTATATAAATTACTTAAATGCAACCTATATACAATTCTAATGACATTATAGATTTTTGTCTGAAGATGAATATTGTCGCAAATGTTGAGAACTCAGAGTTGTATTTGATAGATACAAAGTCAAATTGGGTTTTTTAAATTCTCTAATATGGTTAGAACAAAGAAAAGCTCAAAAAGCACCTTCACTCTATATATTGATATATCCTCAATTTTTAAAGTTATGAATCTCTGATTTAAAATTTGATATGAAATGAATGATACATGGAAACTCCTAGGATGGTAACCCATTGATTGATCAATGGAAACTTCTATGAAACTTCTAGGATGACTTGTAAACTGCATTCTATTTTTTGGCAAGTCTTTTAAATGTGAGTAATGGGCAAAAATTTCTTGAACAATTTTGCAAACCACGTCCACTATGGGATCAATATGAATTATTTTACAATATTTCAAGCAAAAAGCTCTCGGGAAGGATCCCTCCAAGACAAACACAACTTACTTCCCTAGCTTTCTTCAATGTGTCACTTCTTGGATGACTCGTAAACCACGTTCTATTTTTTGGCAAGTCTTTTAAATGTGATTAATGGACAAAAATTTCTTGAACAATTTTGCAAACCGCGTTTGCTATGAGATCAATATGAGTTATATTACAATGTTTCAAACAAAAAGCTCTCATGAAGGGTCCCTCTAGAACAAGCACTACTCACTTCCCTAGCGTTCTTCAATATGTAACTTCCTGCATGACTTGTAAACCGCATTCTACTTTTTGGCAAGTCTTTTAAGTGTGAATAGTGGACAAAAGTTTCTTGAACTACGTCTGCTATGAGATCAATACAAGTTATTTTACAATGTTTCAAGCAAAAAGCTCTTATGAAGGATTCCTCTCGAACAAACACAACTCACTAGCCTAGCTTTCTTCAATGTGTAACTTCTAGGATGACTCATAAACTGCATTCTACTTTTTGACAAATATTTGAAATGTGACTAATGGACAAAAATTTCTAGAAAATTCTGTAAATCGCATTTGCTACGAGATCAAAATGAGTAATTTTACGACGTTCCAAGCAAAAAGCTCTCGGGAAGGATCCCTCTAGAGCAAACAAAGCTCACTTCCCTACTTTTCTTGAATGCGTTGGACAACCATCTTTTGAAAGTTAATATTACTAGAACCATTGGGGGTTATTTAGTGTCTACCAGGGAGGGGAGTGGGGAGCTTGATTCCCCACCTTCTCGAGGGGCTAGTGTGGGGATGAGTAAGTGAGGGAGAGTTTCATAACTTGTGTACATACAATGGTTTATAAAATAGATATGGAATATGACCAAGCATAAAAGAAAAGAGAGTTAATGTTAGCATTTTATGTAATTTTTAATCACGGTTAAAACAATAATAAACTGAAAATATAATTATTGCATAAACATCTCTATTATATCATATTATTGTAACCATCTAAATATATTCAATCAAAAACTAAGGCTTGAGGATGCAAATCAGTAGTTGTGTAATTGGGATTATGGATTCACATAAATTAACTATTCCGAAAAATGTGGGAGGAAAACCTTGAAAAGGAATTAGTTTTGCACAAACAAATTTGTAGACATCATTAGCAATACTTGAGAAATCAACGAATGAATATACAGTGAGACAAACGTTAGAACTTGAGCAAAATGAACATTTCATCAATTGTCCCAGTATAATAATAATAATAATAATAATAATAATAATAATAATAAAGAATTTGGTATTGCACACCAAATTTTAGTCCTTTTCAAATGAATAAATTATGGAGGTGACAATCGACTTGCTCACCCCGAACTTCAAGGTAAAATATTCAAATTTGCTTTTGAAATTTACAAACGAAGAAAAGAGTGGGAAGTGTCTTTTTGATATTGAATAAATATTTAAATTATGGTAAGATGTATTTTTAGTACCCAACCACCCCAACTGACTTAATCGAGTTAAATTTCCTAGCATGTCACATCATCATTTTATTATTCACCTTTCATTCATTTTAGTACATATAGATTCAAGCAAGCACAAGGATATTTTCTTTCCACATTTTATATGAAAACAAGTAGAGTTGCTCTCGAGATTTATTTTTTAATGAAACCGTGGGTACTTGAACTTTATGTAAATGTGTCTATGTCATATCTAATCGAACAATTTATTCAATTAAATCCCTAATTTATCTAATATACATTGTGATTTCTTATCATTTAATTGATTATGTTCCTAAAATGATTTTAAAATGTTCAACATCATCCTCATTTTAGTTATTTCAGGGATGAAATCCGTGTGATGTCACTTTTTAGTCTTTTGCTCGTTAAGAGCAATCGGTTGCTCTTCACTTTCTCCAAGCTTTAGCTACTAATGTTGATATGATTCTTGAAGCCTAAATTTTCATTTGAAGACATCTCACTCATTTAATAAGAAAACTAGGCTCGAATTCGGTAGGGCTTGATTTGCATAACATCACTTTCTCTAAACTTTCGCTATATGCATCTCATGTATTATGTTATCTTATTGATGTGAGTGTTAGATATGCTAAGTCACTATTGAATTAGTTTGTGCCATTTAAAACCTAAATTTCCGTTTGAAGACTTCTCATTCATTTAATAAGAAAATTAGAGATTGAACTCGACATAGCTTGACTCCTAAATAAAAATATCGATCTTGCGTAGTCTTGCATTTGCAGTTCTCGCTACATTCACTTTGCATTTACATACAAGGATCATTTATGGATAAATCATTCATATTGATTAAAGCATGGATCTGGCTATGAGTTTTTTGGGATTGGCCCAATAGATGGCCCAATATGCAAAATGAGTCACTTGAGGCTCCACGTGAGCCCCGCCCTAAGCTAATCAAACTTGGTCTAATGAAGGGAAAGGAAGCCCAGCCATTCAAATCGGCCAACACTCATTTTGGAAGCCAATTCCAGTCTGAACACTTAAGGTGGAAGGAAGGTCTTGTTCAGCTGCACATATGTCGAAATTGGAAGAAAAGGCAAAGGAGAATCAAAGAAGGAAAGGGAGCGTGCAGTTTCCATCTCGACAAAGGGAGCAATCTTGGCATTCAGGAATCGGAATTTCCCGGCCAAAATAAAACAAGAAAATCTGCTTATAAAAAAAGCGGAGGATTCTCGGTCAAGTGGGGTGGCGATTATATAATAATCGCCAAAGGGAGCTCCAAAAAGAAGAGGTGTAAGCTTTTCTTCCCGGCCAAGAAAGAGGAAAACAGAGAGAATGTTATGGTGGGTAAAAGAAAAGAAAAGAAAGAGAAACAGAAGAAAGAAGATTCTCGTGGAGGAGTGGGAAAGAATAAAGGAAGAGAGAGAGAGAGACGCAATTTCACAGTAAGTTCGTTTATTTCACTTCCGTAGCATCTTCCTCAAAGTTCACTTTTCCTTTGCACTTTAATTTCCAAGAATTTTATGCCATCAATTTCACAGTTAAATTTCTCCATTATTTCATTTTAAAGCCCGGCGCACCTTGCGCCTGGAAAATTCCTAGAACGAAATCAACTTCGGCACTGTTTTAAAGTTGAACAACTTTTGTTCAAGTCGGTAGCAAAGTGTGAAAAAACCAATTTATCTTAAGAAAAGGGCGTGTGAAGGGAACTAGCGTTGGGGATGCAAAGTCCCCACTGACAGGGATGTTGGAAATTTCCTATAATGGGCTTACATTAATTAATCATTTTTCTATTTTAAATAATCGGGTTAATGGATATTCCAATATATGTTAAACCCTTAAGTGATCTTATTGAATTGAGTTTTGGCATCTATTAATAATGGGCCTAATTGAGCAACAAAGTGTAGGCAATTGTGTTTAACTGAAGCCCGTAATGGAAGGGGCCCAGTTGACACTCTATTGATTAGGGTTTGCTAGATCTCCTGTTTAGCCTATAAAATGGTAGGTTATACCTATCGGCTGCTGAATCCCATTAAAGCTACTACACCGAAATAAGTCATAGAGAGGAAAATCCAACATTTCGATAGATCACTGATTATATCAGTTTGATCTGTTTTTATTAAGTGAGACTATGGCTCAAACAGGTACGTTTTAATTCCGCTATACATATAGGTTTTAGTGTTTTACAGTCATATATGGATCTTGTTGTTTTTGATTAATTAGTTATTTATGTAGAAAATTTCTACATGTGGTATCAAAGCCGACTCTCAACCGCGCGTGTGGCCCCAGTGAGGACGCTGTGCCCAAAGGGGAAGATAATGTGACGGCCTGAGTGATGGTGCACGGGGAGGAGGGATGGCAGTGCGTCCGCGCCTTGGTCCTCGAACGTGTGCAAGGGAGGGGGGGACATGTCTCCTTATCTCACATCGCCTAGGGAGGGAGTCTTGGACTAGCTTATAAGCATACGGGTTTTCTACTTGTACATACACGTTTTCTAGGCGAAGCCCAGAGAAACAAAACCGTGCGGGCCTCGGCCCAAAGCGAACAATATGTGTACAGTGGTGAACCCAGGATGTTACAGGTGGTATCATAACTTTTTTGCTATTTTTTTTTATCTCGGTTTCACGATCTTTGATTTTCGATTATTTCATGGCGGCTGTTTTGTCGCTTGAAACCCTAGTACGTTCGCGGTCGAGGGTCTAGAGAGGGTGCGGTCAATTGGTGAATGGTTTTTTCGCTTAGGGCGCTTGTGTTTTTGGAGAAAGTGGGACTATGATTGAATCGAATTATATGCTAGCGCCGCATTTTCCTTATTTTTTTTTCATTGGATAGTTTGCTTCCTTTCATAAATCTTTAGTCTTTATTTGAAAATTCTTGCTGGCACAAAAGCCTTGATCAAGTAGCAATGTTATGGTGGTCGATGGCACATGCATTTGTCGATCTATGCTTTGTAGAGGGAGTATCTGCATGCCTAGAGAGAACACTATCGAGATTAAATTATGGGTGAGAAGTGACTCCATTCGAATATGTGAATTACCTGTGTTGGGGTACAGTAGTCTTCTAGAACTTGATTTTCTCTATTTAATGGTTATCATAGATTTACTCCAGTTACCAAGTTCTTGCCACCTGCTATGATAATGGACATGCTAATGTGCTTGGATTGAAAAATAAAGGGTGGAATTAGGTGCTCCTACTTGTTTATCATAAATCGGAGTTTCGTTTGTGGATCCATCCTTGAAAGCTTAATTTGAAAGTTCAAGGCCATGGAATTTTTCTCTTTGTTGTTAAATCTATGATGTCATCATCCCTCGGCACCTTGTGTTTTAAGCGAGCAGATGTGCTCACGGGTGCACCTGCCTTTTTTTTTTTGACCCGATAAATCAATTAGTCCATTTCCTAAGTAAATCAGTTCGCTATGTTGTTGAAAAGGATGGATATCGAGAGTTCAAAGGCATTAATTTAAACAAGTCTTCCTCCAATTGAGCCGCTAGCCCCACGAGCACGGAATGGCGCATGGGGATGTGTTTAGGGTCCTTTGAGACCCGTTTTGTTTCAATTTTTTTAATATGCCTAATTTTTAATTTATGATTTTTGGTATGGTAAATTTTAATTTTGGCTTATTTAAATATTTATTTGGAATTATTTATTGTTATCCATATTTAATTCCATAAAAAATATTGTGCCTATTTTTCAATTTTTAATTTATGGAAATTTGTTATAGTATATGAGGGATAGAATATCGGTATTCACTTTCCCTAATTTAGCATAGATTATCTATACTTTCTTGCTTGAGTTTAACTAGATAATCTTATATGCTTAATTGTAGAAATAGGCACATAAAATTGTGGCAAAAATTGTTGATTGATAAATGCAATATGATCTTGGGAAGCATATGTTGTAAGTGCTTCATATTGTTTAATGAATTTTTGGGCAATGATTAAATAGAACATTATTTACAAATTGTTAAAGTTTGTAAATTATTGATGTTTATTATTGATAAAAATTAGTATATACAATCATCTGCCCAAAGGGGTTATTGTGTATATTAATTTGAAAATTGCATGAAGATAAATTCCAAAATTAAAAGATAGAGATGTATGACTCAAAAAGATTTATCTGCCCAAAGGGGATAAATTTTTTAAAGTTATATGTAATTGCGCTCTATATTGATATATTAGAGATAATTGATGGGATGTGTGACTCAAAAGATTTATCTATCCAAAGGGAATAGACTATGAGAGTTATATGTGATTTCCCTTTGTGTTAAAATAATGGGGATGTATAATTTAAAGGATTTGTCTGCCTAAAGGGGATGGATCTTTGAAGATTATATGAAATTCTTCTTATCTATCTCTATATATTGATATCATGGAAATATATAATTTAAATGATTTGTCTGACCAAAGGGGATGGATCATTGATAATTATATATAATTCTCCTTCTTGTTGTTTTACAAACTTCATGTTATGGAAAATAATGGTGCATTATACGCTCTGCCCAAAGGGGAGTTCATAATATACTAATTATTTTGTAGAATTGCTTATTGTCCATAATTGATCATATTGCATTATGTGTGACAAACAGTTACTTTTGCTGTGAACAACTATAAAGCTATGGTTAAGATGTTAACTGGATGAAATATTGTACTGTTAAGGACTTAGTCAAAAAGGGAGAAATTGTGATTGAGAATATTAGAACTAAGTCCATGTTAGCTAATCTTCTAACAAAACAGTTTACGACCCATTTTGTTTAAAGAACATGTAAAGAATATGGGTGTTTTATAATCTTTTGATCTCTTTTGTTAGTGGGAGCTATATAGTTTGTATTTCTAGATATTATAATTATATACAAATTGATAATGCTTTTATAATGTCTATTAAAGCATTTACTTTTGATGATCATCACTATTGATTTTATTGTCATCTATTCTCTTGTCGACTGAGAAATAGAAATATGAAACAGTATCTTTAAACAAATTTTAGTTTAAAGATGACTGGATGTCACTAATTATGAGATTTCATGTTGGATTGTGACATAGTTGTGCAATTTCATGTTAGTTAGAAATTGCACTGAGGCAATTTCATGTTGTTTAGAAATTGCGCTAATGCAGTTTCATGTCGTTGAGAAATTACATTGAGGACCGATAAGAAATAGTGTATATTTTGATCACATGTTGGCACTATTTCTTACTACACTACTATGCACATGATCCATGAAAATATAATGCTTATTATATGTGATTATGGAAGGTCATGTGTTATGGTATTTTCTTAACGCATTGATCGCCATAGTCCTATAACGAAGTTATATATGATTGGATTGGTTTTGAGATGTTATTATTGGAATATTATTTTCAAAAATTGTGGCTACATAAAACAAATTTTTAGTTATTAACCCGAGAGTGTCGTTTTCAAAATAAAATCGTTTCAAAAATAAAATATGTTAATTAATGTTGCCTAAGTAGGAGAATGTTGGAAATTTCCTATAATAGGCTTACATTATTTAATCAATTTTCTATTTTAAATAATCGAGTTAATGGATATTCCAATATATGTTAAACCTTAAGTGATCTTATTGAATTTAGTTTTGGCATCTATTAATAACGGGCCTAGTTAAGCAGCAAAGTGTAGATAATTGTGTTTAATTGAAGCTCGTAATGGGAGGGGCCTAGTTGACACGTTATTGATTAGGGTTTGCTAAGTCCCCTCTCTAACCTATAAAATGGTAGGTTATACCTATCAGCTGCTGAATCCCATTAAAGCTACTATACCGAAATAGATCATAGAGAGGAAGATCCTGCATTTCGATAGATCACTGATTACATCAGTTTGATTTGTTTTTATCAAGCAAGACCATGGCTCAAATAGGTACGTTTTAATTCTGCTGTACATATAGGTTTTGGTGTTTTACAGTCAATATGGATTTGGTTGTTTTTTATTAATTAGTTATTTATGTAGAAAATTTCTACAAGGGACGGATTGTTCTCATAGGCCAGGCTACCCTCTTAGGAAGAAACTCACTTTACATCTAGTCTGAAGAATACTAGCACATTTAATGGACAAGAGTCACTTGGCACCTAATCATTTCAGAATTAGCACCTTCTCGTAAACTACCTTTTGCTTTTCGCCGAGAGAATACTCGCACATTTAATGGACAAGAGTCACTTGGCATCTAATCATTTTCGGAATTAGGACCTTCTCGTAAGCCACCTTTTGCTTTCGCCTAGTCTTTCAAAGCTGACAAATGGACAAGAATTTCCTGAACAATTTTGTAACCGCGTGACATTGTTTATAAGACTCTTCTTTATTTTCGCATTCCACCATCAAATACAAGTACCTAGCAATACTATAGAAGACGAAGACCAAGTTCTCTCGTTTTCACACGCACAACTGGAGATATTAATAGTCAATTTTTTTTTTCCTGCTACAAACCAAATTAAAACGCCATCTTTGAATTTCCCTATCCTAGTTTTAAATTTTTGAGATGTTTGATGTTAAATCAAGACCTGATTTCGAACTCTAAAAAGTTTAAAATGTTTAAAGTTAAAGTAAAGGGACTTCTATATATTTGACAAAATTACGAGCCAAAAACCTCCCTTCAAATTGACACCTAATATCTATTTTATGTCCTTTGGACTATGATCTTTTAACAGTAATACTGAATTAAAACCATTAATTTATGAAATAATGTTACAACTTATTAGACATATTTGTATGCACATCATCCACAAATTCCCAAATCTTTCACAAATGCAGAATATCACGTTGTATATAGTCAGATTATGTCTAGGATCATGATATTGTTTATCTAGTCTATATTAGTTTAGGTTGTATACAAATGATCGCAATTACTTGTGTAATGTATTCCGGTGATATACGGAAGGTTTTTGGTTTATATCTCTCATTAACATAACACTTGAATTGTAACTAGCCACCTCCAACTTAGACAATTTCCGCCACAATCCACTACGAAAGACTTTGAATCCCAGAATCACGTAGTTGAATCGACGCTAACTGCGACTTAACTTCACCTTGGATGAAAACCTCACGTAACGGGAAGACGCGACTCGTCCAAATCCTTTCCTTCATAGCCCGCTGCCCTTCGGTGTTTATTACTCAACGAACCACCATCAGACAATTAATTGTCCTCTGAGATGAACACTGTAAACCACAACTCGAATCGCTGCCCCATGCGGCATGACAGTCAAGACCACAAACTTAACCTAATTCATGTGTTTTATTTTTATCCGTGCAAGCTTCGTGCCAATGTTTGGCTGCTCCATCCTCAGAAAGATGACGTCAGCATCAAGTGACCACCATATCGTTAGTGCCACTGACACCTCCATATCATCACAACATCACCGCCCTTAGATCTGGTCATTTGTGTTCACCTGCTATAGGCGGATTTTGTAATCATTTTAAGCAATTTTTCCCAGCGTGGACCAGCAAAGAGCTGGTTTGGGGTCCAATTTGCCAGTCAACCGGTTGAACTACCCATTGAACCACCGGATCGATAAAGTTGAAAAGTTTACAAAAAAAATTCATGATATTAAAGTATGCCAATTTCGACCAAAGAAAAAAAATCATGCCAATTAGCACCAGAAAGAGCGCTCATGTGTTTAGATGCATGTTGAGTGCAAATGATATGTAGGTAAGTTTCATGAATAGACTTGGCTATATCTTTTTTAATTAACGCTTAAAAAGAAACTTAAGGGCGATCTTGCAGACAAAAGGGGGGGAGGGTTTTCCTATTTTCTTCACTTTTGGAAGGGAATAAAAATGTGCCTCCCCTGTTTAAAATCATTTTCATCCGCTTCCTATCTAATTTAGACGGCCAAGTAAGGGAAAAATTACCTAGGTTATTATTTCTACCCAATTCTTTTCAGTTCCTTCAATCCAAACCCATATTTTACCTTAATCAAATCTATTACTACGTTGAAGACTGTTGACCTTGTAAACAAGTAATTTTTTTTACCGAGGTTTAAATAGATTTTCATCAAAAGTAACCTTGTTAATATTATGGTCAAAGGGTACAACATAGTCCAAATCGGACAACAAATCGCTGGATGTGTTGTTGCAAGGGATGCTTGATCCTTTGGATGTTCACTTGTTCGATTTCCCCAATATTGTTCTTATAGGAAATGAGCTGCAATTACTGTTGAAAGTATGCTTGAAAATAGAAAATTTAGTGATATGATCTTGAAGGCAGTATAACCTTCAATGGTTCTATATGATATATATGATGACTAGCTGAAGAGTATATCATAATACACTTCTTTCTCTCATTTCATTATAATTTGCAGTACTTGTCAAGTGAACAATGAAGGTCGAAATATTACTACTGCCTCAGAAGATAGTTGTTGCTAAATCTCATGATATCTAATTGTCTCCCATTGATGATTAGTGGATGAAGGTAATGCGATCCTTTAAATTTCTTCGTTAGCTTGAAATTCTCCAATTTGATGATACCACACTCATTATGATACACGTGGCAAAATTTTCCAAATGAAATCGTTATTTTTAAGTAAATTATTATAATGACGACGTATGACTACAATATTTTTGTATTAAAGACAATCTTTCTCCTCTCTGTCAATGGCAGTCATACCTTTTTTCAGGATGTTATATGCTTGTAATTAATGAATGGTATTGTATGTGTTTCCTTCTTCAATTCTTTCGTGCTTTTGTTGCTAACCTCGCAATCTTTTGTCGGGTGAAAGTAAATAATCTTCTTTATTTTCTTTGTAGGAGAACAACGCTATAAGTGTCATAACTTATGTAATACTTACTTGAGTGTAGTAACCTTTTTTTTCAATTACTTAAATGCTATAACTTCTTAAAATAGTGCACTTGATTATCATAACTTTTATCGATTATTCGTATACCATAACTTTTAAAGAATGTTTACTCAAGTTTTGAAAATTTGATATGACATGGTACTTGTGATGAATGTCTTTAAAAAATTACAACACTCAAATGATCGATTAAAAATTTATATGGTACTCAAGTGAGTGTCGCACAAAAGTTATGATACTTGTGACGTC